>CAIGRB010096911.1:1394-18303 GCA_903798255.1 Fraxinus quadrangulata | reverse complement strand
TTTTTTATTTTTTTATTTTTTTTGAATTGATTTAGATGTACGAATGGATTTTTAGACCTTTTGTAGGAGCATGTAAGCTACTGTTTTAGCAAGATAACCATTGTATTCAGTTTTAAAAAAATTTCTAAAATGAGCTACCTGTCTAAAATGTTTTCATCTACAAGCCGAATAACCCTTGGTCACCTATACTATGTTTCTCTGAATTAGGAATCAAATTTGATTCCTAACATGATTTTTTTTGTTTTTCTTATGCGATCATTTCGGAAATAGCATAAGAACCAATTATGTTAATTTCTATGTTCATCTGAGAAATTATGAAGGTTCATGTAAAAATTTACTGCAAAGTTTTCTGATCTTTCTTTATCCAAATTTACTGAAAAAAAATTGCTATTCCATGTTCTTCACTCTTTACTATACTCTTTACTATACAATCCTTGTCTCATTGTGTGTTCCAAGGGAAAGCAAAGGTGGATTGTTGTTGCATGGGTGGAGGATGAAAAGAGTATAAGATGTTGGAATTAATTGGGTTAAATCATTAAATGTCATATTTAATGAAGTGGGCCATTGCAATTAATTTGGGTTAATGGGAAAAGTCTCCAATATAGGTCCATAAATTGATAAGCCCATTTTAAGTGTCATATATATGGAAAGAAATCTCACATCCAAAGTTTACAAGAAAAATGATTTGTTTAAATAGTGGGATGTGTGAACAAGTTATAATTTAATAAGTGACTTACAACTTGGCTAGCCTTAGCTAGCCAAGCTAACCAAATGCTAGCAAACTAACCACCACTAGAGTGGTGCTTCACACTACTCACGTCGCGCCACGCCCCGGCCCCGATTCCGGCCCGCGCACATTGCAAAGTTCGCATTGGGCGCTTTAAAGGCACACTTTGTCCTGTATGGCAGTTGGTTCAATTGGACGTATGCATAGCATCTGCATGGCTGATGACTAATCAAAAATTGGTGAACGGGTATGATGAATGGACACTACATTTCATGGTTTAATCTGAGCCGTCATGAAATGGTGCGATCCAATGGTTAAGATGGATCATACCAAGTGGTACACCAGTTCATGAAATGTCACACACTCATTCAATGAGACACTTCAATCTCTATAAATAGAGACCTCCAGATTCATTTTTTGACTACACCAAATCAATTAAAATTCAATTGATTTCTAAATTCATTCTCTCTGTCCCTTTCTCCCAAATTCTTTCAAATATATTCGTGGTTATTTCGTTCGAGTACGATCTTTCTTTAGTTCGATCGACAATGTTGATATTGTACAGTATCGACATTGGAATGAGGTTGTATCTTGGGACAGACTCCATAATCATGTTTGCACTTTTATTGGGGGGCGAAATCTGTTTTAAGGAGATTTGCTTTGGCATATCTTGCTTCATTTTTTTCTTTTCATTTTTCTCAACTCATTTGATTTGTTCTTTCGATTGAGATAGTCATATTTCCGACAACATATGCCTCATGGAGAAGGGGCATATTTTCCTAATGATTATATCTACCTCTTTGAAGATTCAGTTGAATTGTTAATATATAGAAATGTCTTTAATATGTTGAAGCTCATAGTTCTATGTTTCTTGTATGGCCTGTCGTGGAAGCTCACTTCAAGGATCGTCAAAACGGTGTTTTCCGGGCTCAGTTTCACGTACCTTTCTTCCAAACAACCAAATGACTTCAACCCAAAGCCAATATATTCACTTTGCTTTCTCTTCAATCTCACCCACAAAGGACTAGATAACAACGATGATTTGTAGCCACAGGCACGAGAAAAAACAAAGACAAGAGAAGGGACCAAAATGCACAAGATGAAGACACCGCTTTACTCCGCATTAGTTGGACCAATAAAAGGTTAAATGGACCAGGATTCAAAGTCATCCAAGAGGTAATATATATAGGTCGTAAACAACATTAATTGTTTAAGCTACTTCCAATGGTTTACATTGTTTTCGAGGTTGAGCCTTTGGACTTGGTTGTTGGTAACAATTTAATCTAGCATTTATATCATAATTCGGGATTCATTAGGTATCAAAACCCAACATGATGAATAAGTTTTTTAGTGCTACTTGTATTTTTGAATGCAGGCATTCAATTTTTTAATAGACGCGCTGACTCATAGTCCTAAAGTATGCGCTACAACTTGCATTTGCTTGAAAAATATTTCTCGCTCTGTCAAGGTTCTTAACATGATATTGAAATAAAAGATTTCTGAGGCTCATGCAATCTCTGGTGCTCTCTTCAAATAAAATACGATTCAGAGTTTGAGTGTACGTCTTTTTATGAATAAAACTGTCATCATTCCCTTGGTTGAACTTTTATTGCTCTTTCTGCCTGAGGCTTAGTACCAGAATAGAAGGAGACTAGCAAAACAATGACTATGTGTTTGAGGATAATTTATTCAACAAATTTTGCCTGATAATTCAAAAAATGTGCAGGTGAATAATGTAAATTTGTCTTAAGATCATGATGCCCTAATTTTTTGTTTGCAAGATACCGCCTATTTGTGCAAGAATAGTTTTTCTAACATTTCTTATTAGTTTTTGAATGGTATTGAAACCTTGGAACTGTTTGAAAGAAATTTGATCCTCGCACAACATTTTACATAACCTAGCTATGTAATGGTAAGTAGTTGCTGAGTAGTTACTTTTAGAGCAACAATTTATTGTTTTAGCATAAATGCATGATTGCTACAATGTTTTCAAAACTAATTTCAAGTGTAACTTTTCTTTTGGACGGTTTTATGATCATTAAATATGGTTATTTCAAATCATTAATTAGTTGTAAGTTATAAGTATTTATGATGTTGAGTGTATATATATTTTTATATATCCTCTCTTCTCATCATCACTGCTAGAAACTAAGGATGAAATTATATGGCACAATATGAAGTAAAGATCACAACATAAGAAGAACACAATAAATTTGGTAGAGAACGAAAATTCACTATAATATGCATAAATGATAAAAGATATTGTATTGACAATATTGTCTAACTTGTCTAATTTGTAAAGAAGAGCCAATTATATATAGGATTCATGTTAAAACCCTAATAATAATTCTAAAGATGAAAATAGCATAAAAAACACGTCAAAACGTAAAACAGATCGTGGGCAAGATGCCACCACCCCTCGAGTGCTACCTTGGCAGGAAATGAGCGGCAAAACCATCGCTTAAGTGAGAAGCCAGTGCCAACTCCCTATTTTGTGCACTCAAGCATGAGATTGGCACGCAGTTAATATGAATGTGGCTAAATCACTTCTTTGTCCATATTTTGACATCTTCAACCCCCACTTCAACTAATCACAAATACCTAATGAAATTTGGGTCAAACTTTAGCAAATCTCCACCTTGACACAAATTTCAACGTAATGAATAAGACTTCAAAACACTCCACCTAGAGACAAATTCTACTGCAAGGAATAAAATTAAACTCTTCAACAAAAACATCAAACGAATTCTCCAACGAACAAAATTCGCCACCTTTTCCAGAAAATCCAACTAGAATAAACCCAATAATTGAATGTCAACTGAATTCGAACACTCCTCAGCACAATTACCTTGGGTACAAAAGTTATTTGAATTATTACCATAAGCAACAAAATCAAAAACAACTCAACAATCACCGAATGGGGCAAAATCACACCCTATAATAGAATCCAACATTACAAGCTGCTTATGTAGAAAGTTCTCTACTATTCTCAACACATTCAACCACATTTAAAGCATAAACAACTAAATCAACTTTTCCCTACCTTTGTGAAGGCCTAATATCTCTCGTAGGTTTGTTTATAACAATAGAATAATATGGCAACACTAGAGGTGGTGGCAAAAAGGCATTACTTATAACTTATGAACTCAATTGATATGTATTCTTCAACATAGAAAAACTGCAATGATATTGTACCAAACTAAATATCTACCAATGTATCTAATTTTTGCTGATTGGTATCTAAAGATTCTGTAGAACCATGCAAGACATACAATTGGGTAATTCTCTGTCCCTGCAACACAACTTGGGCTCATTTATTAACTTTTAGGACTCTATCTTCACTGGTTTACTTGTACCCTTTTAAATCAAAAATACTAAAGAAGATAAGATTTCTCTCCAAATATGGGACATTTCTCACCTCATCAAATGTTCTGACCATCCCATCAAATATCTTAATTTTGACATTTCGAATACCAATTATTTTATAAGATGCATTATTACCCATGACCACAACACCTTTCTGAACTATTTCATATGTTGAAAATAAATCCTGATTGGGACCTATGAGAAGTACAAGCTGTATCAAAGAATATAATTCTCTTCAACTTTGGAGTTGTCGTTATAAATAACCAAAAGTCCTCCATTATTGTACAAATTTTCTGCAATATTGACTTTACCTGAAGTTTATGGTTACTTTTTCTTCTGATTTGCGGTCAATTTTTCGTTGTTAACAAATTACGGCATTCCTTCTTTATGTTCCCTTTCTTCTTACAATAGTTAAAAATTATTACTGAAATTTGACTTCGATCTACCCCTTACATGACTACCATTGACAGCAAGGCCATCTACACGAGTCTCAGATCCAACAAAATTTTTCATCTTCTCCTTTGAAAATAGAGCATCATAAACTCTTTTAATGGTGAAAGTAACTCTAATATATAAGATCGTATCTCTAGAAGATATATGAAATGAGCAACAAACACAACAAAATCAATCACAAATCCTGTTCACCATACTTAACTTCTAAGATGTACATTCGTCATACGATGAGAATATAATTGATGCTACAAATACAATTTTCTTGTTAAACTTTTCGTCATGCATTGCTCTAACTTCAACTATAGTAGAGCTACAATTTTCTCCTTCAAAATATCCTGAAGAATATGATTCGAATGATGAAGATAAATCCATGACACAGCCTTGTGATCCTTACATTGTTTATTCCCTAGCATCCAATTTTGTGGACATCTCTAGCATGTTGGTGCCAAGTCGATGTAAACTCCCTATTTTGCACACTCCAGTAGGAGATTTGGTGCGCAGATAATGAGAATGTAGCAAATTACTTCTTAGATCATATTTTAACATCTTCAAAGTCCACTTTAACTAATTCACAAATACCCAATGAAATTTGAATCAAACTTGAAAGTCACATTCAAATATGTTAAGTGTATGTCATCTCTTTTCGTCACCACATTCAACTTAAAATCTTCATTCAAATCAATTTTCACCAATCCATGTTTTTCCAATGCCATAGAAGAAGCCACTACCCCTAAGACCTATGAATGGTCCTATTATGCAAACGGCCACCGAACCTAGCATGCAGCTTGCACCTTCTGTTGACCTCTTTTTTTACACGATTCACGTGAAAAATAGATATCGAGCCCACTCGCATTCTCTCAAGTTAATTTCAACATGCGTGGGACGTTATCTATCGACAATAAACATATGAACGTGGGAGAAACTTTATAACACGATATAGAGATGTTCGGACTCTAGCTAAAGATATGAGATAACTTACATGATAATGAACGATAAGTTAAGAACAAAACTCACAATCAAGATTTTACTTCAAATACTAAAAACACTAAATTATTCAAAAATAAATAATATATATGGTTTTTAGTCAATACTATTTCATTATCCCTCCCAAATGGCACAAATGGAGGAATATTTATAGTGTTACATATACAATAGTAACCATTGGATGAGAGGACACGTGGTTTCATCTCCTTTTTCAAAGCATCACATCTTAGGTATCAATTTTGACTCCTCTAGCTTGGGAGCATTAAATGTCCCAAAATGAAGATGGTCACACCATACCCTATACTGACAAGATTGACTTTTTTGCTCATTACAATAGTCCAATCAATCATTCTAAAAGGATTTCATAATTTTAAGATCTTCAAACGTAGATCGTCATTAGCCATAGTTGAGCCTCAGATTATTTCTCATTGGACAACGCCACTTTGGCAAAGAAACTTCATTTGGGCCTTGGACTTGTCTTTTTACATATGGGCTTCAACGGGTTAGATTAACTAGATTCTAGCAGACCTCAATCCACGTCGGATGCCACATGCCTTCGATAGGAATTCGAGGGTCAACTATAGCTGAAGACGATCCACGTTTAAAGATCGTAAATTTAGAAATCTATTAGAATGATTGATTGGACTGTTGTATTGAGTTAAAATGTCAATCTTGTTAGCATAGGGTATGTGGTGATTACCTCCTTTTTGGGACAATTAATGTGGCACAGGTTACTGAAGTCAAAATTGATACATAAGATGTGATGCTTTGGTAAATAAGATTAAACCACGCATTCCTTCTACCTCCATTCCACATAGACATTACCTGTACTCTGAAACACCCCCTTAGGAGACAAGGTCACCGGTCGAGAAAAACTTCAGTGACCATTTGCACTCCGACGGTTAAAATCAACGATCAAAAGAGAGAAAAAGAGAGTGCAAGTGAGGAAGAGGGAAGGGATTCTATTAACGCATTTTTTGATGTCAACAATTTCCATCCAGCCTGTACTAATCAATGTGCCAATAGAGAAGGTAGTTCTATGATTATTATTTTGTTCTTAATTCTATATTTTTTTATTGACATTATATTGTTATAACACCTCTAGTACTATCGCTCGAGCGTAGGCAACACAGTCATACTCACCACTTTGGCACATCCGAGATAGTCAAGGCCACTCGTGGGAAGTTGGAAATCATGTATGAAGACATTGATGGGAAACCAGCCGGTCCTAATGCTAGTCAACTTGTATTTGAAATAAGATCTATTGTGCGAATATTTGCATCAGATCTTTTGAAAAGATGTGACTGACTCTGAAAATCCCTTATTTATGACAAGTAAAGGTAACATCATTGTTTAACTTGTTTTGTTGCTTGTCCTAAGAAAACATTTATGAATCTCTTTTTTTCATTAAACATGTCATTGCTAAAGAAAATAACGATTGTTTGAAACATGTCAATGCTAAAGATTAACATGTAACTAACTTTAAAGTTTAAAGCAATAAAAAATATAGGAGAATCTCGACTTGTTGAAGTGTGAACTTGTACTAGTAAGATCTATCCAAACTAAGAGAGGGTAAAGAATAGAATTAAATAAGTTCAACTTAGGAAGCATCCAGAAAAAATTGATTGAAAAGATTAAATTTGGGGGTGTGTGCATTTCTCGAGCGAAGTCAGGAAATATTTGACTATTATGGGTCGGGTGCTGAACTAATCATGATCTTAATATATTGACATGAGTTTTTACACACGCACACACACACACACATGTCAAGTATGCATGTAACAAGTGGAGATTGATTGATTTTGCACTATTGAAGTTGTTTATTTAATTTATTACTGAGTTCCAATCCTGAGACACAACAAGTTGTTAACATGTTTCATGTGGAATTAAGTAACAGTTTTGTTTGAGGATAAACAATAGTTTAACTTTGGGGGTGTTGAAAAGTACATTTTACACACTTATTTTAGACCATTAACACAGATAATTGTGAATAAATATGTAGAATATAGCTTAAATCGATGTAATTTATGTTTTGTAGGACAACACTGATGAACATGGCGAAAATGAAGAGAAAATGGGAAAAGTGACTAAAATGAAAGAAAATCAAAGTTCAAGGACCAATGTACAAACAATCAAATGATAATCTGAAGGAGGAATTGGAGACATGAAGATGTCGAGATCAAATTGACCAAAGAAATGATTCATTGGAAGAAGAAGAGAAATGAAAAATGGAATTTGAGGACCACAATGCACGAATCAATAAATTTTTACAACCATGTGGTCGCATAGGTCATTACAAGAAAAAAGAAGAAGCCATTTTAGTTCTTCTATGCGATTGTGTAGAAGTATACTATGCGGTCAGATAATACAAAAACGAGATGAATTTTCTGGTTTCCTTATTCGAGTCAAATACCTATGAAAATAAATCTTAAGTCATGTATAAATACCCCAGGGCCATCCAGAACATGGGGAAGAGAGGGGAGAAGACTTTTAAGAGAAGAAAATAGGCAAGAACACAAAGATCAACATCACAAAGCGAAGATTCAATTCAAGATTAATTGGGATGATATCGCTCTTCATTATTTTTCTGATTTTCTCCCTTCTATCATGTTAGACTAGATTCATTCTGTACTAGGGCTAGATGACCTATGTAATATGATTTTTAATTCTTAATTTTACATTCTTGACAATCAAAAACATGTTTTGAGATTTTTGAATGATTTATATGAATTTCTTTTCTCCATAATTATTGTATACATAATTGTGTGAGTTTGGTGATCTATTTCATGCATTCGACGTGGTATAAATCATCATAAGGTCCAACAGGAGATATAAATATACCGCTATACCTTGTGTGAATTTTTAAGTATTCATAAAAATACTTGCATTCTTGTATGTTCACATTCATCATAAAAATATAGCCGGGTCACATATTGGAATACTTTACTCGAGAGAGACTGTTAAATAATTTATGAGAATTGATTCTTCAATATTTCAATCGTCTGTCAATGTGTAGAACCAAGTTTTGAGAAGAATATTACATAGGGCTTCGTGATCCTAGTACATTCATCATACATTCAAAAAAACTCCAATTTACATTCAACGATATTTGCATTCAATTTAGTTAAATCATCAATTCTAGAATAACTAGATTAACTTACTTATAATTTCATTACAACAATACTTCAACTTCATTAATTGGGTTAAGGCCATGTTAATTAGAATTAGAACTTATCAATCCTTGTAGGAACGATATTTGGACTCAAAATCCATTTTATTACTTGTTAACGAACCGTACACTTACAATGATTTTAAAACAAACATATACTTTCGTGAACAAGTTTTTGGTGCTACTGCTGGGGATTGAAATAAGTTTAATTCTATTTATTTTGACACTAATTCGAATATTAGTTTTATTTTTTTAATTATTTGTGTTCAATTAGTAATTTTTCTTTTTAGTAATTTATCTAAGTACAACTTTTATTTCTTTCCAGGTCTTGTATGCAAAGGTCACTTGACGGTGACTTGATCCCAGCTGATCCAGAAATCGAACAAACCTTTTATCGTAAGCAAAGGAAAACTAGAGCAGTACAACAGGAAGACTAAGAACAAAGCACTCGAATGTTTGGATTCGTTTCCTCTGGCTAGTATCACTACTTGGAACGATCTTGCTCACAAATTCTGCATGAAATTCTTCTCACCTGCCAAAGTAGCAAGATTGAGGCACAAAATATCAATATTCAATCACAATGAATCTAAGTCATTTGATGAGGTTTGGAATAGGTTTAAAAACATGCTTTGGAGGAAACACCCAGATTTGTCTTGAGCTAATCAGAATTTGAATAGGTAGCAGAATCAGTTTCAACAGCAAGAGAAGAAATTTCAACTGGAAGAGATGTTTGGAAAATTTATAGAAAAAACAAATCAATACATGGAAGCTAACAACCAGTTCATGAGGAAAATCGAAACAACTCTCCGAGATCAAAGTGCTGCTATTAAAAATTTGGAGACTCAAGTGGGACAGATGACACATTCTATGATAAGTAGAGTACCAAGTACCTTGCTAAGCAATACTGAGACTAATCCAAATGAGTAGGTAATGAGCATACGTATTTTGGGAAATGAAATAATTGAGGATCCATCCGTGAACGTAATCACCACTAGGAGTGGAATACAACTGCCAGAAATTCATGTCAAGAGATCTGCTGCGAGTAAGGAAACAGTGTCTTCTTTAGATGATGAGCAAGTGGAACAGGCTGAACAGATGATGGAGACATCTACTAAAGAAAGTTCGGATACATCATAGGTTAAGGCAACTATTCCTATCAATCCTTATGAGCGTCCTATTCCATTCTTACAATCGTTGAAGAGATACAACCGAGACCAACAGTTTGAGAGGTTTTTGGATGTGCTAAGGAAACTCCACATTAGTATCCCGTTCGTAGAAGCAATAAGACAAATTTCAAGCTATGCAAAATTCCTGAAGGATATGATATCAAAGAAGAAAAAACCTCCAGAATTTGAAACTGTGGCACTGATAGAGGAGGGTAGTGCAATATTACAAAAGAAACAGCCATCCAAGCTCAAGGATTTAGGGAGTTTCACCTTGTCTATTTCCATTGGAGAAGTTGGTATTTTTAATGTTTTATGTGATACTAGTACGAGTATTAACTTGATGCCACTTTCTATTTTCAGGAATCTCGATTTGGGAGAGGCTAAAGCAACGACGACGACTCTACAGCTGGCTAGTAGATCCCTTACCCACCTAAGAGGAATTATGGAAGATGTACTGATTAAAATGAGAAAATTCATCTTCCCAGTGGATTTTCTTATTCTAGACATAGAAGAAGACAAGAACATTCCAATAATCTTGGAGATATCGTTCTTAGCAACAGGTCGAACTTTGATTGATATGGAGAAATGAGAGCTAATCTTGAGGATAGATGAGGAGCAAGAAGTTTTTAGATTATATCATCCATCTAAACAACCATCATCCCTTGACAAGTGTTAGTGCATCCATGAAAACGAACTATCCTTTCAACAAAATTTTCAGAAGAGAAAACTGAAATTTGGAGGATTTCTTGGTAGCGATGAAAATGGAGATTTCAAAATTTGGATAGCTAAAAGAGGTTGTAAAGCTAGCAATTACAAGGGGTACAATGGTGACATTCTTCTATTTGAACCACCATGAATTTATCGAAGTAAAGTCAAGTTATAGACTATAAACTAGGACTAATTGAGAGGCAACCCAACGATTATTCTCTTTTATTTATTTTGTCTTATGCATTCGAATATGATTTTTTTCGTACTTTTGATACTTTTTAATAATATTGTGTTATTCATCGTCTTTACACGACACAAAGAGTCTATGTATGGTCCACACTTCTTTTACTCCATCATCTTCAACTTCACATCTCCATCGATCAGGGGAGTGTTCCTAACCCTAATTTATTTATCTTCATGTGAGCTTGTCCTTAATATTATGTGCTTTTAAGTTTGCCTTTTGTTATTCTTTAAACATTGATGAAAATGTTCTGTATAAGTTTGGGGTGAGAATATTTTAATTCATCATGTTACTGTAGTTCTTGTGTGATTGTGGAAAAAAATTGCAATTTTTATTATGTTTTTATTCAGTTTTATTCTATTTATTTACTAGCATTAGATTATAGTTATAATTTTATGTGCTTGTGTGGATTTGATAACTTTGCCGGCTATGATATTGAATACTAGATTAGGTATGAATTGTAACTAATGAAAATAGTGCACTTACAGATTAGTCAAAACTTGTTTATGTGAACTTGACATTCTTTATGCACGACACTCGTGTGACATATTCGGTTGGTGATTTGGTTTAATATGTAAAGAATAGTTGAACATAGAAAGTAGACCCAAATAACTTTTATTATATTACTTCATAATCCAAATGTAGAGTAGTTTGGTGATGGTTGAGCTATTATAGGGAGACATGGAGATGAGTAGGGATTTCGTGCGTGATATCAACTTGTGTGGATTGTCTGAAACCAATGAAACAAGGACGATGTGAAAGTTTTAAGTTAGAGGTTTGTTTTAAAAATGGATGTTTAAAAGAAAAGGGGCATAAAACTAATCTATATATAAATAAAAAATAAAAACATCTTTTCGAACCTATATAACTCGAGTGATTAATCCTGTGAGGGTAGTTGAAAACCTGGTGCCCTATGGTCATCTGACTTGGGAGTTATCGGCCTCAGACTCACTACATGGGTTATATAGCAAGCAAATAAGAAAATATTTGTTTGTTTGTTCGAAAAAAAGCAATTACATTGATTAAGCCCCCAAACATTCAATCAATAGAACTATACCTATAATGAGAGGCAAGTAACTTAGTCTAGTTTTAAAGGTTAAAGCAATAAAAAATATAAGAGAATCTCGACTTGTTAAAGAGTGAACTTGTAATAGTAAGATCTATCCAAACTAAGAGAAAGTAAGTAATAGAATTAAATAAGTTTAACTTAGGAAGCAACCCAGAAAAATTGAGTGAAAAGAAAATGTTTGGGGGTGTATGCATCTCTCGACGAAGTTAAAAAATATTTGACTACTATGGGTCAGGTGCTTAACTAATCATGATCTTAATATAGTGATATGAGTTTTTACACACACACACACACACAAGTCAAGTATTTATGTAGCAGATGGAGATTGATTGATTTTGCACTGTTGAAATTGTTCATTTAATTTATTACTGAGTTCCAATCCTAAGACACGACAAATTCTTAAACCATGTTTTATGTGAAATTAAGTAACGGTTTTGTTTGAGGACAAATAATAGTTCAAGTTTGGGGGTGTTGATAAGTGCATTTTACACACTTAGTTTAGGCCACAGACATGGATAATCGTGAATAAATATGTAGAATATAACTTAATTCGATGTAATTTATGTTTTGCAGGACAACACTGATGAACATGGCGAAAATTAAGAGAAAAATGGGAAAAATGACTTAAATGAAAGAAAACCAAAGTTCAGGGACCAATGTGCATATAATCGAAAGATAATCTGAAGGAGGAGTTGAAGACGTGAAGATGTCGAGATCAAATTGACCAAAGGAATGATGCACTTGAAGAAGAAGTTGGAAAGAAGTCAATAAATGCAAAATGGAATTTGAGGACCAAAATGAACGAATCAATAAATCGTTACAACCATGAGGTCGCTATGTGATCGCATAGGTCATCACAAGAAAAAAAAGCCATTTCAGTTCTTCTATGCGGCCACATAGAAGTATACTATGAGGTCGCATAGTACAAAAATGGGTTGAATTTTTTGGTTTCCTTATTCGAGTTAAATACCTATGAAAAGAAATCTTGGGTCATGTATAAAAATCCTAGGGCCGTCTAGAACGTGGGGACAAGATGGAGAAGACTTTTAAGAGAAGAAAAGTAGCAAGAACGCAAAGATCAACATTATAAAGCGAAGATTCAATTCAAGATTAATAGGGGTGATGTCGTTTCTTCATTATTTTTCTGATTTTCTTCCTTCCATCATGCTAGGCTATATTCATTCTGTACTAGGGCTAGATGAACTAGGTAATATGATTTTTAATTCTTAGTTTTACATTCTTGACAATCAAAAACATATTTTGGGATTGTTGAATGATTTATAAGAATTTCTTTTCTCCATAATTATTGTATACGTAATTATGTGAGTGTGATGATCTATTTCATGCATTCGAAAGAATTGGAATATGTTCGACGTGGTATAAATTATCATAGGGTCCGATAGGAGATAGAAATATACCGCCATACCTTGTGTGAATTTTTAAATGTTCATAAAAATACATGAATTCTTGTATGTTCAACGTGTAGAATTAGGTTTTGATAAGAATATGATATAGGGATTCGTGATCCTAGTACATTCATTATACATTCAAAAAAACTCCAATTTACATTTAACGATATTTGCATTCAATTTAGTTAAATCATCCATTCTAGAATAATTAGATTAACTTAGTTATAATTTCATTACAACAATACTTCAATGTCAATAATTCGGTTAAGGTCACATTAATTAGAATTATAACTAATCAATCCTTGTGAGAATGATACTTGGACTTAAAATCCATTTTACTAATTGGTAATGAACCGTATACTTGAAGTAGTACTAAAACGAATATCTATTTTCTTGAACTCACCATTTTAGTGGAGACATGAAGAATGAGATAAATTTATTGACAAGATGCGTTAACAATTTTAAGACATGACACAAAAGCAAAATGAGAAATACAAGAAAACTATCAACAAGCATCACAAACATGTACAAGAGATCAAAGGAGATTTTTTCCCTTTTAGTAGCCATATATGGAGCCAATTTCCAGCCAACTCCGACCACCTAAACCACCAGACTATGGTACTAATAGAAAGCCCCTAACCTTCTCTTCAATTTCATACCAAGATTTCCCCATAACTCCAAGTATTCCGGCCGGTACAAAGCTTCAAAATTTGCTACCTGAAAATCTAAAAAACGTCGGATTCTTCACTTCCGGTCACCAAACCGGCTGGAACTCATCACTGACCAATCCTCCACCTCTGGAAAACCTTATCCATGTAGTCAATTGATACCAAACACCAAGTTTAGTTGCTAAATTTAATCCATAATTTCTCCCAGTTGCAAGACGCGCGACATTGCCTGAAGAGAAGGCATTTTCCTGCGCCGTTCGGACAAACGACGATCGTGCACCACCTGGGATAGGTTCGCCTTTACCTAGTACACATAGCCTAGCCATGGGTCTCCTCCAATTCAGCCTCAATCAAACTGAATTTGGATCTGAGTACTCGCAAGTACGAACACGCTACAGGCAGAAATTTTAACTATTAATTCTGGCACCGTCCCGATGACCCATGATGGCAGAACACTTGGGCTGGGTTTGCCCTCACTTGGCATACCTAGTCCAGCCATAGGTCAAGGTCAATTACACCTAGGGCTTGATGAATTCGTAGTTGCTATGAGAAAATTGTGTGAAAAATACAAAATGACCAAATTAGATGAATCAACTATGCTCCAAATCTTCAATTCGACCAACAAGAATTCAATTCCCAATGCTCTAATTGGTGATTATATTGATATTATTGCTCATAATTCATCTCATATAAATTCAATTGAGGATCATGTGGTCATTGATAACCCTTCAATTGATGGAAACTGCAGACAATTGAACACTAATTCCTTGCCGCAAGTTAAGGTAGATGTTCTTCCTCCAAATGCCAATTCTGGCGACTTGATTTCCACCCATGACAAGGTTATTCTGTTAGTGAATTCTACTCCTTCCAATGTACCTATGGTGCCTTTGCCTCAAGTAAATAGCTTGGCAAATCTCACCACCAGTTTCGAGCCTCCATCACGAATTAAGCTTAAAACAGATTTTGTAACCTCTTTGCCAACAAAAGAACTTCATAAATATGGGGACCGGTACTTATCCACCAACTAGACCATCTATTAATCCTTCTGGTGCACATGTTCCTTCTGGTGCTCCTAGGTCCTATGTTGTAGTCGTCAATAATAGACATATTGTGACTCAAGCTAAGAGGAGTCAAAGGAAATAATTTGCTACTGTACTTCGTGCTCATCAAGAATCTAAAGATCATAGTTTTGTTTTCAAAGAACTATACATCCATCATGGTGAGCCTGCTATATTGCTTTGAAGAATCAGATGAGCGATTTTTGCCGAGGCCTACAGGATCACACTTGTAGGTAAATTTGTGCATCATAAACCTTCTATGACTAAAGTACATGAAAATTTTACACACTTTGGTTTTATTGGTGAATATGAAATTAGACTTATAGATGATGCACAAATTATTATTCATATAGCGCACAAGGATGATTATTCACGATTATTCCTCAAACCCACTTGGTACATTGATGGTTGTCATATTTGGGTCTTTAGATAGACCTCTTTTTTTACTACACAGCATGAGGTTCCTATTGCTCCTATTTAGGTATCATTTCCTTTGCTTCCTATTCATTTTCGGGCCAAGAGTGCGCTGTTTGCTATATAGCTAAAACTATTAGGCTTTCTCTTCGTATTAACGAAGCCACTTTCGATCTCCGATGACCTAGTGAGGCGAAGGTATGTATTAAGGTTGATTTAGAATGTAAACTCCCTGAGCGAGTATGGATAGAGAGAGAAGAATAGAGGATATTGGCAGCCTATTGTATATAATAAGGTGCCGGACGTTTGCTTCCATTGCAGACACTTTGGTCATCTGGAAGTGAATTATTCTAGTGGCTCTCATTCTGCTCCACCTTCTGCACCCAAGTGTTATTGACCTGAATCATAGGCCTAATCCAATTTCGACCAAGGATAAGGACAAGGGTAAAGATGTTATAACCGTACCTCGACAGTGATGGACACCTATTAAGAAAAACCAGAGGAGACAAGTTAGTACTTCAGATGAGATCTCCCAGTCCATCCCTAAGATTGTTCCTCCTATAGCCCCCAATGGCAATACCACTACTGTTGCCTCATCACAGACATTTGCTACATAGATGGCTTCCACTTATTCTACTTCTCCATCTATCATCAGTACTACTGCTACATAGAATACTATAGTTGTTCCTCACATGGTTGTTCCTCAGAGTCTACCTGTTGTTACATCAGTTGATCATTCAGGTATTCAGACTTCGATCCTATCACATGTACTTCTATGACAGTTACTTCTACATACTTTGACCCTCTCTTGATAGATATGCTCGAGAGCCCATAGGGTTTCAGTAGTACAGATGTGCCCATTGCATGTTTTCAACAGTATATAGAGGCTCCTATTTCTACAGAGCAGTCAAATTCGGGGGGTTTTCCTCAGGTTGAAGTTCATCAACAGGGTCCTTTTCCTAGATCTTCTTCTGATGATTTGACAGGTCTAACTGGTAGGACAGAGGATGATGGATTTGTCCCAGTAAGTCGGAAGAGACATTCAAAAGTTACTGACAATTCACTACCCAGGATCATGACTAGGAGTTAGTCACAGGATACCTCTTCACGTACATCAAGATGAGTGCCATCATCTGGAATATGAGAGGTGTAGCTAGTGTAGCTACTACTAGGTACCTGAGAAAACTTATTCAGCTTCATCAGGTTTATATTTTTGTTATTTTAGAGCCTATGATTTTAGAGAGGAGGTTTGATTTTGTTCGTCATTATCTGTATTTCGACATTGTTGTTCAGAATGAGTCGAATAAGATTTGGGTATTCTAGAATATGGGTACTATTATTACTGTTATTGATGATCATATCCAGTTCCTACATATCATAATTGTAGATGCCAAACAAGCACGACCTATTTACTTGACTTTTGTTTATGCTGCTTGTCAAACCTATGTTAGGAGGGACTTGTGGGTGGGTCTTCACC
>CAIGRB010096903.1:0-11043 GCA_903798255.1 Fraxinus quadrangulata | reverse complement strand
ATGAAATACCTTACAATTGTTCTTTACGAGTTTTCATATTTTGATATCTTTGTACAGTCGTCTCATTATCAATCTTTAAGAATATATTTTTCTCCACATAAACAATAAGACTATCATTCACTCACTCATCTCCAATTCGATTGCGCAATTAGTAACTGGAAGAATTTGTGGCAAAGTTAAAAGCTTGTAAACCATTGGATATGATCTGCTCTTATTTGTCAAAACTAACTGCTGTGCGAGAGCACTGAGATCATTTAATTCTTCAAATTCTTTGCTAGAGAGGACATAAAAAATGTAATTATCAAATTGATCATCAAGTGTGAAGATATCTACTTCTAAAAAATTTTGTGGATAAAACTTAGCAAGTTGAATCAACATTCTTATATCAAAGTAGAGAATGAATTTTGTGGACACAGACAAGCTACACAAAAAAGTAACTCGGTATTTACCTTCGAGAAACGATCATTCAATTCTTGAAGATGTATATCTATGACGGAATAAAATAAATCTACCCGAAAGTGATGCAAGTTGGTCATTTGTGGAGGATTACGATGAGGGCAAGCACCATGTGCAAAATGCATAAACATAGCATCAATGTTTGGAACATCAATATAATGATCCTCACAAAAAGAAGAAACACGTTGCAAAAAAGAATCCCACCCATCATCTCTCATAAGTTGGAGTCTCTTTTTGCAAACTTTCACCATGTCCATTGCACTGACAATGTCTTGATTTTTTCTTTATAATGCCTTTGACAAATCATTTGAAATCTCCAAAATACTTCTCATTAAGTGTAGATTAAATGTAAAACCAACGATTGTATTGACTCTAATAAATTGGATGCATCACTTTTTTGATCACAAGTAATTGATCTATTTTCAACAATTATTTCAAGTATGTCAATAACAGCCATAAACATGCTAATCAAGCTAACCAAAAAATTATAATGTGATCCCCAACGAGTATCACTTGAATGCTGAAGAGTGGTTTTTTGATTAAGGCCCCGTCCACTTAAAATATCACCATTCTCCAATGCCTCAACAATAAAATCTGATTATTTTTCTCGAAGAAGATCACAACATTTAGATGATGCTCCAACATTATTTACCACATTTACAACCACACGAAAGAAATTAATAATCGGCATATTCTTCTTTGCCACAATACAAGAGCTAGTTAAGGTTGATGAGCAAAACAATGAATGTAAAAGGCACTAGGTTTCTCATTTAAAATGAGTGCTTTGAGACCATTGAACTGACCTTGCATGTTACTTGCCCCATCATAACCTTGTCCCTGCAAATTAGAAATGCTTAAGTTATATCTAGAAAATATCTTATCAATAGCAGCCTTGAGTGAGACAGTTGTGGTAGTGGACAAGTGTTCAAGTCTAATGAAACGTTCATTTACAAGCCCACTTTTCACATAATGTAACAAACTGACATTTGCTCCTTCGTTGGCACGTCACGAGATTCATCAACTAAGATAGAAAATAATGAATCACCAACATCTTTGATAATAACATTTATCGTTTCAGTAGCACGAGTACGCACTACACCCTTTTGTACCTTAGGAGATGTTAATTTGCAATTTTAGGGTGCATTTTCAAATTCACAGCCTTAACCTCATGATTATGATCAGCCAGAAATTGTAATTGAACTAGAAAGTTAACTGGATTATGAGAATTCTTAGATTCACCATGGCCAGAAATGAATGCCCTTGCCTTAACAAAACTCGAACACAATCAATTGATGCAATAAGATGGACACGATATTCATTTTTCATTTGCTTTGAGTGCTTGAAGAAAATCGTTTGAATGTATTGTTCTTGATTCATCAAAGCTTCACACTTAATTCAGGCTTGATTATGTGAACTATTATGCTTTCCAACATGAGTACTAAGCCTGTTTTTATCTTTCCAATACATGAATCATTCACCAACAAATGAGTCGCCTCCACCTTATTTTCTACTACTTGTTTTAAAAAGATTATTATACAAGAAAAAGATGCCTCTTTTGCCACATGATACTCCAACCAACCATCAAACTCATTAAATCAAGAAGGATTGAACGTCTAGATTCTTTTTCTCCAAATTTTCTTTTATTAAATTCATGGTTAAACGGATGACAAGGATCTTTTGCATATATGCATTCCGAACTTGATCTCTAATGTTAGAATTGTAATTCAGGATTGGAGTCCTTAATCCAGGATCGGTGGGAAGTTGTGCAACATTAAAATCGTCTCCTTTTGACGTCTCATCATGAATATTTTTCGCAACCTCAATAGCTTTTCTTTTATAAAATCTTTCCATAACTAAATGTAATAAATAGGAATTGGAATGTAAATAAACAAAATAAAATATGGAATCGTGAAAATTCAAATGGTATCATAAATAGCATTACTAATTTACTTGGTTTCAAAATTTTCCCCAAACAACCAAACTCATAGACTCATAGTGCACTGGACACTAGTTATGGGTTAGTGCTTTAGTGGTTACCGATAGAAAATTCAAATGGAGCCAGTAGCAGATGAATACTCGTGGTTATTCACATTTTCTTAAAATTTCCTATTCAATAGCAGCAAAACTCAAAATTTTCCCCGAACAACCAAACTCACAACACACTGTGGTTATTCCTATTTATTCCCCTATAAATAAGCATGGGCAGTTATCCATTGCTTATACTCTACTGCATATAGTACATACAATAGCAGATGAATATTGAATACCAATAGGCAATAGAAGTTATAGAAAACTCACCTACTGACTTGGTAACCGATGAATACTGCTAGGCCTGGTTCTGTGCTTCAGACCACCAATCTACCATTAGCATCAACAGGGGAAGTGCGTGAATGCAGGGGCATGCAAGTCCGCGACTTGCGTGGATGCAGGGGCTTCTCAATTCTCAATTCTCAGTTTTGGTTGTAATGGATTGCATTTGCAGCTTGCAGGGACTTCTATCAAGGGCTTTTTTTTTTTTAAGTTTTGGGTTGCTGAGAAAATCCAGGGACGGCCCAAAGCCCAGTATAGGTAGATGCCTGCATTGGGCTTTGGTTGGGTCTGTCCCGCATGCACACACGAGAGAACATACAAATTTTATGCTTAACATTCTTTTTGTTTCTAATCTTCGACAAGTTAATATTCATTGCAGAAAATGCTTTCCTTCAACAAAAGAAAAGTATCATATATATGTGTTCTATTTCGTAAACAAATTAAACACCACATGACAAATCATGGCACAACCCTTTCTTTCATTTTTTGATTGCATAGATTTCTTTTTTCAAAATGGTAGACAAAATATGGTTTGTCTTCATATCAAATCTTACACCTTAGCTAGAAAATTTGCACTAGAAACTAGCCAATCCAGTAGGTTGGGAAGCCAACTTGCTTTTATTCTTTGATTCAACAATACACTTAGAATTATTTAATTCACCAATAGGTACATTTACCTGAGAGCTAGCAGCTGGAACTGACTTGAAATTATCTGCTCCAAACCTCCAAGCATTGGAACGAGAATCAAATTCCCTAGCCTGTCTAGTCTAGTGATTGTTTCTTGTTCGAACAGATTTGGCAGCATCGTTTGTTGGTGTAGTCTGTTGCTTGGGAACATCAGTGAAAGCCTACCATGTCTGAGATTCTAGGCTTGGATATCTTCGGTCAAAGAAATCATGTTGGAGTTCCATGACAATTCCTTCAATCTTTTCTTTTTGCCTTAACAATAATGACTATAAATAATAATAAAAAAGTAGGATACTGGAGCTAGAACATAAAAAGAAACAACTTAAGATTGATGGAAAAATACTACTGTAGGGGTAGATGATTGGCTTCCTAGCATTGCTATGGTTTTGGAGACATCTCTACTCGGTGAAGGTGTTCTTGCTGCGAGAGCTTGCTTAAGGTCTTGTATCTCGTTGTTGTGATCTGAGAATTACTGATAGTTTTGTTGGTACGGGCTTTATGTATATGCGGTGAAATGATGGTTAAATTATAAAATCGACAAGAACAAAGTTTAATCTGCAGGAGCGTGATTAAACACTATAATTATGGGGTTGGAAATGTAGTATATAATCTACAAACGAAAAGATGAAAAAAAATAAAACCAAGAAGAAGAAGAAGAAGAAAAGAATAATTCGAGGCAAGTGAATTACACTCTTTCTTTAAGATAAAATTGTCCTACAACGGTGCTCACAATTGACGGCACTTGCCTTCCAAGATATAACGGATTCAACTTATGGTGAAAGCACTTCAAACCACAAGTTACAACAAACTTTCGACGAAATTTCTCTCTACAAGAAGAAAATGACTTTTGAATGGCTTTGGAAATGATTTTGCAAGAGATTTATGAAATGTCAATTCAAATATGATATGAGATTATGAATTGAATTAATAAAATTCAAACACATGAGATCTATATATAGTAGTTGAAAATATTTGTCTTAAAAGACACAATTATACAAAAGGACATACATCTCGAAATTTATCTCTATACACGAAGAGACACACCTATTGAAAAATAATCATGGCAAAAGTCATGATCTTCTCGGTCTTCTTCAGCTTCATGGGTAGGAAGAAATCCTCCACTCTCTCTACTGGGCCTGGCTTCCCGAAAGCCCATGGTGCATCTTCTTCTGGCCTTCAGGCTGGGCCTGATTCTCATATCATCCTCTCTCTCCCTGTTGTCCATAACAATACCAAGGTTACCCTACTGGAGGTTAATGGTCTACTTGGGAAGGATGGGTCTGGACCCAATGTTCTTTCTAAATCTCTAAGTGTTTCTCGTACTCTTGGAATGGAGGATACAGATTCAGAAAATTGGGTGAGGAAGCCCTAATACGGTTATAAGGATGCAAAATGGGACAACAATAGTGGTGTAAAGGCCCCTTGGGTTAATCTTTTTAAAGACAATCAAATTCTTGATGAAAGTGTCAAACTGCACTCTTTTGACAACTCGTCGGAGGAAGTGATCATTACTGAAGTGGACATGGATAATATTGAAGAAGCGTGTGGCTTTGGTCTCGTTGGATATTTTGTCGAAAGATTTCTCGGCAAAGTCGCACTTCTCAAATTGTGTGATTCTTGGAAATTTAAATACAAATATTGTGTCCACTCTAGCGGATGGTTGGTTTTTAAATTTGAAACAGATGTGGAAAAATTAAGTGTGTTACATGGAGGACCCTATCTTGTTTTTGGAAGACCATTGGCGCATAAAGTCACGCCAAAACTTTTTGAATTCGATGATAAGGAGGTTAGTTTGATGCCGGTACAGATTAATCTTCAGGGGCTACCTTTGGAGTTATGGAATGTTAATGTGTTGGGAAAAATTGTATCCAAAGTAGGTAAGCCAATTCCATCGAAAAAGTTACCTCATCTACAGATAGATTATCTTTTGCTAGAGGTCCTGTGGAGATTGATGCGTCAAATGACCTAGTGAAGATAGTAAAGGCTCCTTAATGGAATTTTAAGGGAGCAAGAAATTATTTTTGAGCATGAGCCCAAAGTTTGTAGTAACTGCAAAGTATTCGGACATACTACCCTTGGATGTAATTATAAGAATTCAAAAGTGGGGGAGAAATGTGGCATGGTGAAGCTTGGGAAGGTTAACGTGGAAAATGCAACTAAAGTGACTAAGGATCAACATAAGCAAACTATTACAAAGGTAACCCCGTAAAGGCAACCAACAGTCATGCAACTTGTAATGCCTGCAGACAGCCATCTTATACTGAAAAATCAGACATCACTGATGTTGGCAGTGAACATGATACTGCCCTACATCCAACATAGTGTGCTGGGGAGGAACTGGGTACTAGACAGCAAGGTAGTAAGCCAAATGACAATATGGCTGTAGTGCAAACTGATGGAGGGAATGGGAATTTTTTTAAAGTGGTGAATAAGAAAAAAGCTTCAAAGAAGAAGAGTAGCACGGCGGTGAAAACTGAAGGTAAAGATTCCTCAAGTGCACAAGGAATCTCATCTACTTCCACTATTAACGGAAAATTGAAAGTTAAGGTTGTTGAGTAGGTGACACTGCTTTGGGACACATGGAAGACACGAGTAGATAGTGTACAGGACATGCAGGCTGCGAGAACACAAAAAACACAGGAAATGTAGTAGCGTGTATCAGTGAACTGCCTGAAAGTTCACGTGCACATCAGACTAAAGTGGACACCTCCAAAAGTCAGCAAAACTTGTCCAAAAAACATGACAGTTAGTGGAAGTACAGGCAAATTGTGTATGCCCGAAGTCAACCTCAGATTGTAATGGAAAACTGAAAAGAAGGACTGAAATGCATGGCAAGAAAATGATCAAGAAGGTTGGCAAGATGGGGAACTCTCTTGTTATATCATCATGAAGATCACTCCTTAGAATATTAGGGGTTTGAACCTATCCCTAAAATAAAATGGAGTTCGGGAATTCATCAAGAAGCACAATATTGATGTTATGGGCATTTTGGAGACTAAGCTTGACCAACATAAGCTTCACCGTGTGATGAAGAATAAATTTAGTGATTTCCTAGAGATCAACAACTTTCATTCTCATCAAGCCGGCCGAATTTTGATTTTATGGAATCCCGTGAAAGTCCAAGTGGAAGCGGTGGAGATTACTTCTCAAATCATACATTGTTCCGTCAGTTGCAAGGTTAGCTCGCTTACAACCTTTGTTAGCTTTGTTTATGGTTTCCATAATATCATCAATCGTAGGCCCTTGTGGAACAACATCTTGGAGTTTGGATCTAGTTGCTCTTCACCATGGTTGATTTTGGATGATTTTAATAATGTGCTCAATTTTAATGAAAAATAATGGGGTGGATGTTACGCTGTATGAAGCGAGGGATTTTTCCAACTTGTTCCTTAACTTGGGACTTACGGATATGAGATCTATTGGGTGTTTCTATACTTAGACAAATATTTCGGTGTGGAGTAAACTTAATAGAGCTTTGGTGAATGATGCTTGGGTTCAATTGGGTTTTAATGGTGTTGCTAACTATCTTCCTTCGGGGTGCATTTCGAACCACTCACCATGGGTTGTATCACTTGTTGGGCTCAATGGGAGTAAGAGAAAGCCCTCACCATGTGTTGTATCACTTGTTGGGCTCAATGGGAGTAAGAGAAAGCCCTTTAGATTTTTCAATATGTGGACCAATCATGAAAGCTTTCATGAGATTGTTCAAAATGGTTGGGAACTCGATGTTAGGGGAACAAAGCAATTCATTCTATGTAAGAGGTTGTATGGCCTAAAGGGGGAACTTAAGAAGTTTAATGAACAACATTTTGCCCACATCTTCGCTAGGATCGAGATGACTACTTTGGCTTTGAAAGAGGTACAATTAGAATTGAATGATGATCCACTAATGTTGAACTTCAAAGTAGAGTGGCAAGTATGAGGAAAAAATCTATGGATTTATGTAAAGCGGAGAGAAGTTTCTAATTCCAAAAAGTCAAATGTGAGTACCTAAAAAATAGTGATAAGTGCACTAAATTCTTTTCACTCGATGGTGAAGAGGAATGCCAAAAGGAATTTTATTGCTACGGTGTACAAAGGGGATGGTTCTTTTACTTCTTCATTGGAAGAAGTGGTTGACGAATTTGTGCAAATTTCCAGCGATTTACTTGGGAAAAACAGTCCGGTAAAGCCTATAGATGTTGCTGTCTTGACAAAGGGCTCCGTGCTATCGAAAGAGCATGTTTCGGTGTTAATTAGGGACATTTCAGAGCAAGAGATCAAGGATGCATTATTTTCTATTGGAGATGATAAGTCGTCGGGTCCGAATGGGTTCTCATCTTGCTTCTTTAAGAAGGCACGAAGAATTATTGGTAGAGAATTTATTGGAGCGGTAAAGGAATTCTTCAACTCTTCCTCATTTCTGAAGCAAACGAATCGCACAATTATTGCTCTTGTGCCTAAGGCTAGTCATTCAAACACCGTCGGAGATTATAGTCCTATTGGATGTTGCAATGTGTTTTACAAGGTCATCACAAAAATCTTTGCATCTTGATTGGGTCCTATTCTTGGGTAGATAATTTATCAAGCGCAAGCCACATTTGTGGAAGATATAAGCACGACAGAGAACATACATCTTGCTTAAGAGCTTCTAAGACAATACAATCGCAAAAGAGTTGTTCCTAGATGTCTCCTAAAAATTGATCTTAGGAAGGCATATGACACGGTAAATTGGGATTTTCTTCGTAGTGTGCTTGAAGGTCTTGGATTCCCAACGAAGTTCATTGGATCGGTGATAGAGTGCATTATCTTGCCTACTTATTCCATTGCACTTAATGGTGGCCTTTATGGATTCATTAAGTGAAGGAGGGGGCTTTGTCTAGGGGGACCTTTTATCATCCTTTTTGTTTGTTATTTGCCTTGAATATTTCTCAATGATGCTAAAGGAAGCAACCGATGAGACTAAGTTTAATTATCATCCTAAATACGGCCAATTGAAGATAACTCAATTAGAATTTCCGGATGACTTGATGTTATTTGCTAGAGGGGATATCACTTCAGTTGGTATCTTGATGGAGTGCTTGGCTAATTTTGGAGACATGTCGAGACTTTAGATGAATGTGAACAAGTCCAAATTCTATACGGAGGGTATACTTGGACTAGAGTTGGAAGACATTCACTAATTAACTAATATGACAAAGGGTACAATGCCATTTCGATATTTGGGAATTCTACTTGGGGCGAAAAATTTGTAAGTTAGTCTTACGACTCTTTTATCAACAAAATTTTGGCCTATATTGGAGCATGGTCAAGGATTTCTTTATCTTATGCGGGGAGAGCAGAACTAGTGAGAGCCATTCTTCAAGGTGTTGAATGTTTTTGACTTTCCATTCTACCTATTCCGATTGCGGTTGCATCAAAGATTGTTAGCTTTTGTCGTAACTTTCTTCGGGGATCCAAGAAGCCATTAGTTGCTTGGAGTAATATTTGCTTACCAAAAGATGAAGGTGGGCTTGGGGTTAGAGACATAAAATGTTGGAACATGGCACTACTTGCTAAAATCCTTTGGAACATTCATAGTAAGAAGGATACTCTTTGGGTTAGATGGGTTAACCAATTTTTCCTACTTGGGGCTGAAATCTGGGAGTATTCGGCAAAGAAAGATGATTCCCCACTGATTAAAAAACTGCTGGAAGTTGCTGGGCAAATTGCACAGCCTCAGATTCGGTTGGCAGAAGGGCACACGGTCACAGGCATGCTGGACGTTGCTGGGCAAATTGCATAGCCTCAAGTTCGGCTGGTTGAAGGGCACACGGACACAGGCACCAGGTTGGTTTCAGCCAGCCTAGTTGATCAAGCACAGGCAGCTGCACGCACACTGGACAATTGGGTAATCAATAGAAGATTCAGTACTATAGTGGCTTATGATTTCTTCAGGTTGAAGGGGCCAAATGTAGTATGGGCAGCAACTGTTTGGAATGCTTCCATCACCCTAAAGCATGCTTTCATCTTATGGCTTGGAGCTAAGTCTAAATTGCTTACCAAGGACAAGCTTTTGCATATGGAGATAGATCAAGTTTGCTGTTTTTGTAGCATTAATAATGAGACGGTGCAACATCTCTTCTTCACTTGCAATTTTAGTGCTTCTGTTTGGAAAAAAGATTAGAGTTTGGCTTGGAATCAAGCGATCTATGTCTCATTACCAAGTGCGTTGAAATGGATCAAGAAGGAGGCTCGAGATACATCTTCGCATAGTAAGGTGAAGCGGATTGCACTTGCTAGTACCGTTTACCATTTATGGACGGCACGGAACCAGAAAATTTCTGAGGATCTTAGATAACATGTTGATTGTGTTGCTAGACGGATTAAAATACACGTATACAAAGTTATGTTTTCTTTATACCCATTCAATGTGAGTCTATGTCATTAGGTCGCTAGATCTATCGTTTGTACATATTTTCATTTTGATTCCCCAGGAATGCCCGGTGTATTTATAAACGTACTTCATTCGTGATTGCCCAGATATGCCCAAAGTATTTGTTTTGTGTACTTGATTTGTGATTTCCCGGGAATGCCCGGTGTACTTGTACATGGTTTTTATCAATATAATTCATTTTTAGTGATAAAAAAAGTATTTCTTACCACCTTCAGTTTGAACAAATTTCACATCACCAATATTGCTATGTATTAACTCTAAAGGTGTAGTGTTCCTTTGCACCGAAGAACGGTGTTTTAGCTAACTTTGCTTCAACACAAACTTCACATTTATGATTATGATCAATTTTGAGTGCTAAAATTAAACTTTAATTCATAAGATTGCGCAAAGATTTGTAATTCACATGTCATAGTCGACTATGCCCACAAACTAGACAACTCAAGCATATAAATGAAATTTAAATTTTTATTCATAATGCTTTGCCTTGGTATAATAATAAGAATGTTTATTTTGAACATTCCATCAAACTTTCATCATTTTCCTACATACATCTCATTCTTAGTGAGCATAAATTATAGGATACAAATACAAGTTTAAAACTATTTTTACTAAGTAGAGACCTTAACATAAGGTTCTTTCGTATGTCTGGCATATTTAGGACATTGTTGAGGACGAGTTCTTTGCGGGATGTCATCTTTAAAGTGACATTCCCTTGTCCTTCAACTTTGGAACTTGTAGAGTTTTCTATGAAGAGTTGTTCTCCATCCAATTCTTGATAGTTGGAGAATATCGCCTTGTCTGCACACACATGACATGTAGCACCAGTGTCAACCCACCATTCTCTTGAGTTTCCAACGTTGTCATACTCAGAAATAATTGCAGATAGATTTGTTTCTTGCATCCCTTCAGAAAGGGTATCTCTTTCAACTGTGTTAGCTTGTGCATTCTTCTTCAGTTTTCAACATTCGCTTGAGCGATGTCCGACATTTCCACAGTTGTAGCAGTTCTTTTTGAACTTTTTGGCATTCTTGGAGTTGTCTCTTCGCAGTGCCTCACTGGAGATCTTTCGTTTCTTGTTGACAACATTCGAGTTGGATTCAACAAAATTTGCTCCAAATTGTACAATAGGCCATCCCTCGATTTTTCTATTATCTTCTTCGATCCTCAAGCGGACA
>CAIGRB010096877.1:30991-51300 GCA_903798255.1 Fraxinus quadrangulata | reverse complement strand
TATTATCATTGCAAATGTCCCTTCTTACTCCACATATATATTATCATCCCTTTTCATATTTCTGATAAATGGTATTGGAGTCATGCTCCTATATGACAAATAAGTTGAATTCCCTTTGTGAAAAGTCAATGTGAGTCGCCGTTAATTGTAATAACAAAAAATTATGTGATAATGAACTCTCGAAGTGGTGGAGCATCCATGGTAGGATACGAAGAAAAGTTTCACATCAGCTGGATCTGATATGATAATCGTGTGTATATTCATAATAAGTTAATTTTATAGAATTTGAAAGGGTATTATGATATTAAATGAAAATTTTAATAAATTATATTAGTTGGGAGAAAGAATGGAAAGTGAAAGTGGGAAGGAAAAAGCAAAAGCTATTGGTCTTCTTCTATTGATTGTAGTGGAAAATTCTTACGAGCAAAGGGCTTTCTCTTGTATCAATGAAAAGCAGAGAATCATTTGGAACAATAAAGAAGATGTTGTGATGCCAAAATGGAAAGAAAGAACAAGTAGATAAAAAAGTAATGGAGCAATATGAGGTAGGTCATCAGTCAAAGCTAAAGAATTAATAAAAAAAGAAAACGTATTTGGCTCTTTTTCTCTTGTAACATGGTTAGAAAATTCGTCACAAGCNGTATCTTTTCTTTCTTCAAGAAACAAATTAATTGCAGACCATTAATGGCTGTAAGTGTAACAGTAAAATACTGCAGAAAATGAAAACGTAGCGAAATTGTAAAACTAATTATCTCTGTTGTCTGCCATTATCGTGTCAGCCCCTTCTTTATCTGGCTCATCCCACAATGAGTAACCAAAAAAAAACGTAAAATACATGCTTATATACGTACACCCCCCCCCCCGGGGGGGGGGGGGGGCGGGATGTAAACCCTTATGTATACCGTATGTACATGTAGTATCACCTGTGTGTAATAAATGAGCAATCCATATAATTGTATTTAGACAAAACGTTTACATTTGTGTAATAAATGAGACAATAATATAATTGGATCTGGACAAAAAGTTACTTAAGAACAATGAGTGTGAATGAGTTTAGAAGGTTTGACTATCCAACGTACATTAAATTGAGCAGTTATTGCTAAATTTTGAGGGATTTTTATAGATAATTTGGTATGTTTACACTCGACAGAATGTCATTGACTTTCATACAAAATTTTCAAGTTTCCAACCTAAACATACTTCTCATTATTAGAAATGCTTGAAATCAATAATGCTTTTTTATGTGCAAAGAAAGCTATGCTCATCGTATGTCAGTTGTGTTTGAATTAGAGTGAGTTTTTTGTTCGACTTATTTCCTTTTTAAGTTTTATGTTGATTGAATATTTTGTTGAGTACAACTTCAAACTAGAAATACATCTTGCAAAACCTTTTTCCACTTAGAAACGTCTTATACGGTCAACATATAGGTAACTGTGTATTTTTCACTTGGACACAAGGCTGGACGTTTTCTTCAAACTCCAAACTTACCTTTAAGAACGCTGTTTAAAACTAAGTGAGATCCAATTTAACCACAAATGTACAAGTCAATATCAGTTCATACTTGTAAATTTCACCATGTGTGAGAAGAACCGAAGAAATGGTAATTATTTTTAGGACTTTGCTATATGTACAGAAATTGTACCTATAGACTACACACAACATTTGGGGGGAATTTTTTTTTTTGTTGCATTATTTTATACGTGGGGTCCACTACATGTGAGTAGGAATTCAAAAATCCGGTCCAATTCTGATAAAAATTCCCTCTATTTGAATCATTTTTCTTATTTTTATTCGACTTCTGAACCACAGAACAAACTCGATAACATACATTAACTAAAACCCCGAAAAGAAAAAAAAAATGAAGGACAAGTAGAAACATGTTGGGACAAGCATCATAAGTAATTGCATTTATTAGAGTCACATGTGTCACACTATCTACTGTAGTTATTGATCACATTGTGAAGGCGACTCAATCAGCATAATGACCCACCGTAACTCACTATGTATCATGTGACAATCCTTATAATATTAGTTTTATAACAAAATTCTCAGATTCCTTCTTTAATTGTTCACGAAATATCTCCCTTCCTTTTTTTGGAGATGACACGTGTTACACAATCTAAATTTCAATTGTGATATATCTTTTTTTATTAATGCTATTCATCTCGACAAGTTACAATCCGAATTCAAACCCTATATTTTTTTAATTACATTCGTCTTGAGCCTAGATGATCAGTTTAAAAATTTATTTTAAATTCACTAGATCGTACGATAGTTGGTAATCACACATCACGTATATCGATAATTATTTCTACTCTAGATGAATAACGACACTCCCTTTATTTTTATTTAAAATTAAAGCGGCTCTCTTTCAGTGTTGCTTAAATACGCTCGCTTCCACTTCTACATTCGTATCCCCTTCCTCTGAAAACCGACTTTTGTTGAGCTGAAGGAAAGATATATTTTCTTCGGAACTACAGGGAAAATGGAGCTTGCTCTTGAAAATCCATTAGCGAGCTTCGAAGACCAGCAGTACGACGGCGTTTCAGCTCTCTTCGCCAATGAATCAGACCACATGCCTTGTCTATTCTCCTTCAAATCCTCAGATGTTCGTTTCTTTATTCGCCGCAATGCCGTCTCACAAATCCACCATGTAAATTTAATACCCAGACAAAAAATTATTACTTTTTGCGTTGAAATTTAATTGAATTAGTTGTTTTTATCCGATATTTTTTCCAGGCGCAGCTGTCTTATGGTTTAGATCCGTTTATGGTCTACCTCTCTGTCAATTACATCGATCGATTCCTCTCTAAACAACAAATTCTGGTAATTCGTGTATTTGATTTCGAATTCGGGAACAGTGCAAAGAATTTGCTATCAGTTTATTTAACTTGATACTAATCCAGGAGAAAAAGCCGTGGATTGCTCGACTTCTGGTAGTTGCAAGCCTTTCGCTTGCTGCGAAGATGAGGAACTGCAATTTATCAATTTCACTTTCCGATTTAAAGGTACTTATATTGAATATAAGTTCAGGAGAATCTGGTGTAAGTTACCAATTCCAAAATTAACGCGTAATTTCAATGAAAACAGAGTGAAAAATGTTTTGAATTCGATGCACATTCAATTCAGCGAATGGAGGCAATCGTTCTGGGGGCTCTGGAATGGCGAATGCGATCGATCACACCTTTCTCGTTTCTCCATTATTTCATCTCTCTCTTCGAAATCGACGACTCCTCGTTAACTGTGGCTCTCAAACAACGAGCTTCATGCATCATCATCAATTTGCAATATGGTAATTCTCTGTTTTTTTTGTAAAATAATTACATGCATTCATAGATTGCATTTATAAGCTTCACCGTGACTAACAATATCGATTTATACTTTCAATTCCAGAATTAAAGCTTCTACAGTATAAACCATCAACAATTGCAGCCTCAGCGCTTCTCTGTGCAACTCAGGACTTAATTCCACTGAAGTTTACTTCATTTAAAGACGAAATTTCTTCTTGTGAATACGTAAATCAAGTAAGATAACCATAAATCATACACTGTTACAACATTTTAAACTTCTGAACTAGATAAATAGACCAATCGTATTCAATTTTAGCTAATGAGATTAATTTCATCCTGCTATTGCAGGAGAGGTGGTTGGATTGCTTGCGAGCAATGCAAGAGATGTTGACGAATGGTTACGAGTCAAATCTTCATGCATCACCGAGTTGTACGTTGACCCCAGTGAGTGTCCTTGACCTCCAACGTACGAGATCTGAAAGCGATAATGCCACTACATTCAACTCTGTAGACACTGTAATTCTGGGCACAGACAGCACCAACAAACGGCGGAGATTGAATGGTTTGTCTGGCAATCGAACGTTCAAGATTTCACAGACTCAACAGTGTTGAGACATAAGTCAAGCGCTGTACAATTACTTATAGAGTCAAGACTCACGGTCTGCGTTCTCTCTCCAAATATCAACGTGTAGAAAAAAATGTCAAAAAGGGAAGAAAAGGAAAAAAAAAAAAAAATCATCTTTATTTATTTTTTATTGCAGACACTACATTTGCACGTGTAATTAGGAAATTGTGCAGATACAACCAACATACATGCAACAAAGATTCAAATACAGTTCGAATCAGGATAACGACTACCATTTAATGCCTGGAAAAAATGGATGAATTCTCAGATTATTTACAAGTGAAGTTTATGGAGTCGAGGAAAAAAAATTCACTGCTATTCAGTTCGCCATGTCAAACGTAAATAAAGTCCAACAGATGATACACTTCAAACACTATCATGATTAAGATAATTATGACAACATGATAAAAGTACAGATTATAGGAAGCACCAATACCAAAAGGGAATTAAAAGGCAATATATATGCAACTGAAATTGAATTACGCTGCAAAATCAAGTCTTCGTTGCAGGTCTTACAAGCCCCAGCCCTGAACCGCTTCCTAAATGCTTAAAGTCGGTTGCTTCAAGATGATCTCCATGGCCGGCAAAACCAGTTCCTCCCTTTTCCAACTTGACCAGATTCCTTTCTTTGCATGGTTTGTTGCAGACTAGGCAAACCTTATCAACAGCCATGAATTTCTCTGCGCATTTCTTGCAGAAAACATGACCACAAGAACTCAAGGCTATAAGTGAGAGAGTATTTGTAAGTGTGACCTTGCAGCTAGGACAGATGTAGCTCTTATCAAGAGAACACGCTTTCTTTTGTTCGCTGGTATCTTCTGTGGAGTAGATAGGAAAAAGTGTCTTCATCCTGAGTTTTTCTTTTCCTTCTGGACAGATTGTGTCCGTTGATGGGGCTTCTACTTTTGCAGGAGCTTCTGGAGTTGCAGACGGCAACCAAAATGCTTTCATTGTACGGAGTGCTTCCTCTTCATATGATGTGGCCTTCACACTGTTAGCCCCATGGAAACCATTCTTGTCCCTGTTGAAGTTCTTATCATTGTACTGTGGCACTGCCCCATGGTTCTGTTGATCAAATGCATCAAGATCTCGGGCTTTCTGCAACATCAACTTTTCTTCTTCCTCTTCGTTTTCCTGTTTATGCTGAGCAGCATGGGCTGCTAGCTTTCTTCAGGCAAATGGTTCACACATTTCAGTACATCAAGATAAACAGATAAACTAAATGAGGTTTATATTCAATAGAACTCCATAAAAACGTAAATTTTATAGCAGTTACTAATAATCTCCCACCAGAACATTGCTGCAAAAGGGGACACATAGGATATACAAGTAGCCCTCCCAAATTTAATTCTCTGGTAACTTCTAAAACAAGTTGCACAAACTACAAAGTCAGTTAAAACATTTGGACACACTAGTTATTTACTGGATTCATCAAAGCTGACACACATCATGTTGATGTGGAAAACTTATGCAAGTTTACACAGGGTAAAATAGGCACAATAATATGGTCACAGAATTTAAAGTTATTTCCAGTAAGGTCCAAAACATATGAAAAAACAATTGTAAGTTCTATAACACCCTACGAAAATGCGCAAATAGCGCATCCAAAATAAAGTTTCCTCTTAATGAATTTAATGTTTCAGGATCATTCAAAATTTTCTTTTACTTATTTGAATATGTTGCAAAAACAAAACTTGACATATCAATGGAGCTTTAAGGTCTAATGACAGCAGGGCCATAATAAGTTAGGTCCTCACCTAGTGCGAGTGTCAAGAAGGTTGCTTGGGTGGATCTACTCTTTACATATTATGAACGGAACAGCACATGATCTCGTGGTTGCAGCACTAATAACCAGACAACTGTATTAGCATTATGGTTTATCCAGAAATTACATAATGAAAAACTACTGCCCAATGTACCCTAGTTGAACTCACTCTTACTAAGACATTCCCAATTAAGGGAAAGATTCAGAGCCTGATCTTAACTGAAAGAGTTCCAGATCAAAACCCCCTCATACAATTAAGCTTCTAGGACCTCCCAAACTCAATAAATCCCAGAGTTCAAAAACCCATAATAATTCCGCACATAAACCTTTCCCAATTAGTCTCAACACATAATCAAAAGATCCAAAACCAATCAAAAGATCCAATTAGATGAGTCATATAATTAATTCTCCACAATTTTTTCTTGACCAATTCACAAGTTCATATGGATGTAAAATCCTTATTATTCGCGCAATAACCAAATTGATACGAAATTTGACAGCAGAAGTTACGGAAAAACAAATTCGAGAAATCAAATCCATACAAGAGATAAAAATAAAAACAATCAAGGACCTTTGAATATCTTTCTTTTGGGCCAAAAGGCATTCGAGAATGCATTCTTTGCAAAAGACGTGACCTTTCTGGCAAGACAAGGGATCAATAAATGGCTTCAAGCACAGACTGCAAGCATCGAATGGTTTGATCGAGTCCTTGCCGAGTCTTTCTTTCTGTGTACCATACCCGAGTTTCTTCTTCTCATCATACGTGAAGAATGCTAAATCGTTGTTGTTTTTCGAGTGTCTTTGAGGCATATTTTGGAAGAAAAATTAACAATCGAGAAGGATTTGATTGGGGAATTTTGGTGATGTAGAAACCCTAGGATTTTTATTTTTTATGCTTTTCCACAGCTTTGGGTACTCAAGGAGGGAATTTTTACATTTTTCTTTGCTTTTTGTCTCGTCCCCGTTACTAAAAAGGATTTAAGTTATTTGTATGATATTGTCATCCAACATTGTTCATAATGGATGAGTAACAAAAAATTGGTTAGTTAACAAGAGTTATTGTTCAAACTATTCAATTACAATATGTCACGTGATATGTTGTCAAAAAAATTGTCATCCAACATTATACATTCAGGATGTGTTTGAGCCAATATTATTTTGGAAGAATGTATTTTGGAATATTAAATTGATGGAGAATGTGTGGTTGAAAAAGAATGAAAAGTTATTAATGTGGTGTAAAATATTATTTTATTGAAAAATGTGAGATTGAAAATGAATTTTTGAGAATGAAAAAAAAATAATATGGCTCAAACAGGGACTAAGTATGATTAATATGGTTGAATTAGAATTTCTTAAACCAAATAAAAAAAGTTCTCACTCTTTTTGATATCTTATCTATATATAAACCATTATATAACTACATTATGTACATAAGCATTATTCAGTTTCTTTCAATAAAAAAGAATACAATTAACCCCTAAGGATTAAAATTAAAATTTTAATTGAAGTCAAAGTCAATAATAAATTCTAACCATATTTTATAAAGTTTATAACTTTTTAACTAACGACACATTTTGTCAAAACCTACTTAAAATCTAATTTTAATTCTCATCAAACATCAAACACGAGTTTAATTTCTTAAAAGAATATAATTACATAAATTAAAATCACATAAGAGTAAACACATATATATATTTTCAAAGGAATGCGAAGACTCGTTGATTTCCTTCAATGCCTTTGTAGATTGATAAAATAGATCATATGGCGAATGTTAACTGATTATATATTATATATTTTTTATAACAACGAATATTCTATGTAATTAATAATTGTCATTGTAAAATGCAGACAATATAGAGCTAAAAGCTTTTTAACCAGAAGAATAGAGTCGAGAACCAATACATGCTAAACTGTGTGTGTGTGTGTGTGTGTGTTTATTTAGCTGACGAGGTTAACTTACGGGGCACTCCATTCCCACAAAAGGAGTGAAGTAACAACACCACAATCTCTAAAATAACAAAGGAAAGCATTTGATGCTAGTAGTCTTGGCGGCTGACCTGCAATAAGTAACAACTCCTAGCTAGCACATACAAAAATTAATCACCGTCTAGAAGCAATTATCTTTCAAATAACACGTGCGCTTGTGGCTGGGGACAAAGAGAATCAACATACGCTGCCATTAATCTGTAGCCATAGAATAATAATGAATGCTATAATTTTCAATCTTTCTTTTGTAATATATATATATATATATAGTCTGTGAAAGTTCAAATTTATCCGTCTTGTATGGTTATCCAATTTAATATAATACGGGTAAATTCGGGGACGGAGCTAGTGGGACAATTTTTTACTTTTATTCTTATACTGAACTTCCACTAAAAAAATATATAGAAAATTCCCCTTACAAAATTATTGGGCACGAGGAGCCCAGACCTATTTCCTTCTCTCCGCCCATGGTCCCAACTCTTCATTAATGTGGCATTCATGTCTTCGAACTACCATTTATTATACATATAACTTCATTCTTTTCAAACGAGTACCATGTCAATTTGACGTCGATTTCAATACAAATTTCATGGAAATTACTTAAATATAAAATATGATATTATCTTAACATAAGGTACCCTCACGAAACCATTAGAAATCAGTATAATTTTCTGCAATTCAATCGCATAGTTTGATCGAAAAATACTTTATATGTTTAGTCATAAGATTGAGATGATTGGTCGTGTTAATGATATCATGAGCCATGCTTTTTTTATTTGTTTAATCATTTACTCCTTTTACTTTTCATTTTCTGTTATTCACATTGACCACCATTTGTTTATCATATTAATTCGTTATAATTTTTAAATTTTTCATTCAAAGACGCGTTTTTTGGTCACTAAGAAATCGAAATTAGAGAATAAAAAATCAGTGTTGTCATACGTGACACTTGAATTAATTTCTACAAAAGAAAATTATGATATTGATATATAGTAAATAGAAATACTGAAATAGCCGCAATGGATTCACCCTAGCAAAGCAAGGTTTACATTCTCTCCAACAAACACTCAAAATAAAGTCATGATTATCAGAAAGCTGCTGAAATCAGACCTTTACGCCTTTCGTTCGGATCAAAACTTACTTCGTTATTTTAGAACAGTTATAATTGTACTCCTTTGTTTATCGAGTTATGGGGTTTGTCTAGAAATAGACACCCTTACAACGAGTATAGTCCTCGAGGATTCAGAGACCATTGTTTCCCAAGGAAAGGTCTTCACTTTGGGATTCTTCAGCCCCAATGGAACCACCAGGCGCTACGTAGGCATATGGTATTATTTCTCCAGTGCATCTGTCATGTGGGTTGCAAATCGGGATAGACCGCTCAATGATTCTTCCGGGACTATAACGATAACCTCGGATGGAAATATCGTAATCATGGATGGAAACAATCAGATTATTTGGACAACAAATGCCATAACTTCCCCTCGGAATACATCTGCCCAGCTAAAGGACAATGGAAACCTTATTCTGCGCGATCAGTCGAGTGGTGTTTCATTATGGGAAAGTTACAGCCACCCGACAAACTGTTTTCTACCTACAATGAATTTAAGTCACAACACAAATTCAGGTGAGCAAGTGAAGCTAAATTCATGGAAAACTTCTCAGGATCCAAATTATGGAGATTATTTTGTGGGACTAGAAGTTTCAATAGGCATTCCCCAACTTTTTGCATGGTATCAAGATCGTCCATTCTGGAGGAGCGGTCCATGGAACGGCCGGGTTTTTACCGGAAAAACAAGTATGTACTCGGTGTACATTGATGGATTTGATATTGAAAATAAAGATGGCACTTACTATTTTTTTCGAAAACTTAGTCAAAACTTGATAGTCAAATATATTTTAAATCCAGAAGGAACTCTAGTTGAAGAAGAATGGAATAATCGGATTGGCGACTGGGATAGATTGGCTAAGGGTCCGCACGTTGATTGTGATAAATATAACGAATGTGGTCCATTTGGGTTCTGTAACCAAAATAATTCGCCAATATGTCAATGTTTAAGAGGGTATGAACCAAAGAACAAGCCGGAATGGGATGGAGGGAATTGGAGTGGTGGATGTAAGAGAAAGACGTTGTTACAGTGTGAAAGAGATAATAACGCGACGGATAAAAGAAGAGAGGACATATTCCACAGGTTGACGACGGTGAAAGTGCCCGACTCTATTCAGTGGTCATCTGTTCCCGAAAATGAATGTAGAAGTCTATGCTTAAGGAATTGTTCCTGCTTAGCCTATTCATATGACTCTTATATAGGATGCATGTATTGGAGCGAGAGCTTAATTGACGTTCAGCAAAACAAGGATGAGGGTGGTTTAGATCTCTACATCCGGGTGCCCTACTCAGAACGCGGTACTCTTCGCTATCATTTAGAACCGAAAATTTTATTTATTATTAAGACTTAAATGTTAATCTTGTTAAGAGTAATAGTCCAATCCATTATATGTTGCTTAATATTTTTATATTTATTTGACGTGGATTTATCCTTTAACGATTACTTGGTGTTTTTTTATTTCAGATAAGCAGAAAGGCAAAAAAGTGAAAATTATAGTTTTGGTGATAATCAGTTTGGTGGTGGTATCCATTTGCTTATTTTTTTCTTGGCGGTGGATGTCTAAGCGAAAAAGCAATCACATAATAGTACAACATGAAGCAGAGTTGTCGGATTCAAACCCAACCATGCTTCAAAATCCAGAGGACAAAGTGAATATTGAAGAATTACCATTATACACTCTTGAGATGCTCGCAAATGCAACAAACAATTTCCACTCAACAAATAAGCTTGGTGAGGGCGGTTTTGGTCCGGTTTATAAGGTAATTGTTCGAGCTTATAAATGGATTCCCTATAATTTTACTTTATATAAAATAGTTAACCTTGAAATTATCAAATCTTGAAGAAGGCAACATTGTTAAGAGGGGTAAGTCAATGTTTAATATATATTGTTTATTTTATTATATTTCGATTTATGATTTATCCGTTAACATCTCCCAAGAAGGTAACTCATTTGAGTAGAGCAATTTTTAAATCCCATGTGCTCATTTTTAGGTCTTAATAGGGTAGAATTGTTCGTCTGAGTTAAATGGACTTTAATACCATATTAAAACTTGAAATTTCATTTCAAAAGATAAGAAGGTAGTCCGATAATTTATTTTATAATCTTTTGATGGGGGATTTCCTTTAACATGATAAGAGGAGTAGCCGAATGCATTATATGTTTGCTGTTTATTTTACGATATGAAGTTTATCCCAAACAGGAATGAGTGATGTTTTTATGTAGGGAAAATTGGCAGACAGAAAAGAAATTGCTGTTAAGAGGCTTTCAAAAGCATCTGGACAAGGAATGGAAGAATTTATGAATGAAGTTGTGGTGATTTCTAAACTCCAACATCGAAACCTTGTTCGACTATTGGGATGTTGTGTAAAGAAAGATGAAAAGATGTTGATCTATGAGTACTTGCAAAACAGAAGCTTAGATATCTTTCTCTTTGGTTAGTTTTATATGACTGTTTTCTATAATTATTAATCCAATCAATTCCAAAGTTTTGATGATCTAATATCAATTGTAAATGTAGATCAATCACAAGGAGTTCTTGACTGGAGAAAACGTTTCAATATTATTGAGGGTATCGGTCGAGGACTCCTTTATCTTCACAGGGATTCCAGGTTGAGGATAATCCATAGAGATTTGAAGCCGAGTAACATACTGCTGGATGAGGAGTGGAATCCGAAGATTTCAGACTTTGGCATGGCACGAATATTTGGAGGCGATCAAGTTCAAGCCAACACTAAACGAGTCGTAGGAACATAGTAAGCCCATGACTTGTTCCAATTAAATTGTTAACTATAATCTTAGTTATTGTGTATGATATGGTTAGCTAATAATATTATTACAGTGGATACATGGCTCCGGAATATGCATTAAGCGGCAGATTTTCAGAAAAATCCGACGTTTTCAGTTTTGGAGCTCTAGTGTTGGAAATCGTAAGTGGGAGACGGAATGCAAACTTCTACAATGATGAGCTATCTTTAAGCCTTTCTGGATATGTAAGTTATTTGAATCTCTTTTGCTCTATAATAGGTTTTATGATCCTTTTTGTGCACAGTTAGTATTTGTTACCGAACAAGCGCTCTATGTCTAATGATACGTGTTACATATACTTTTAGGCATGGAAATTATGGAACGAGGACAATACCGTGGAACTCATAGATAAAAGAATATTGAATCCTAGCTTCAATGCAGAAATCACGAGATGCATGCACATTGGATTGTTGTGTGTTCAAGAATCCCCCGTAGTAAGGCCGACTATATCAACTGTTCTTTCAATGCTCAGTAGTGAAATTGCTGATCTGCCATTGCCAAAGGAACCATTATTTACAGACAGGTGGAATCATTCTCATATATCTGCTTTAAGCCAAGCAGGCAACAATATTACATTAACAATTCTTGATGGCAGATGATACGAGAATTCTCAAGATTAATGCTATGATTATCTTCATTTTTACTATTGGCTGATTAATTAATTTTCACTTCATTAACAATCACAAATTAATGTCAAAGGGATTGTATAGAAAAAAATTAGAGGTAATTATTAGCCTACGAATTTGTGTATATAGTATATACGCACTTACTGTATATAGGTTTCTGCATTCAATTGTATTATATAAAACATTTTAGGTTACCTTTTTTCTTTTTAGACACAAAATGAATAAGAAAGAGGTTCTCTTTTCCCTTCTACTTTTGCGTGCTTTGCTCATTTGCTTTTTAGATTAATGCTAGGTTTTTTTTGAATTCTTAATTTGTTTCAAGTAGATGTTGTGGATCTTTTTATTTATGTTTTTATTATATTTTTTGGGAGGTTTTGGCCTAGTCCTCCTCCTCCTCATCTGTACTTTTTCATGTTGTTTAACAAAATTCATTGTTGGTTATTTATTTTTTTTCTTTAAAAAAAAATAAAAACAAATTTAGCCTACATTCTTGTGTCTTTGGGTTCTGAGTTTTTGACTAGAACCTCAATTTAGCCTCTCTGTAATGAGCTTAAACAACAGCTTATTAGCTAATACGCTTATCCCGTTGCTTTGGCACCCGTCAAAATTAACTTTTGTTTGTTTTGCATCAAGATGAATACAAGTGAAGCGAGGAGCAAACTAAGCAAGAATTTGGCTACATGTTTGATTTCCTACATTTCTCTCAATAAATAGTGAACTATAGATTTTGCAAGACTCGGGACATTTTAGTCTATGACCTTTTCCCGAGCATGTCATCTTATCAACTTTGAGGATTTCTTCTAGAGTATTCTAACGACACAAGTCGTTTGGCCTCTTCATGAGGATTTTCCTAGAAGATTTCCTTAAACATATCCCTTGGTGATCGACGAGAAAGTTAAATTTAACAGATTTTCTGTTTTTCTCTCCTTTCAACTGCTTACATAGCGGTGGTCCTCTCGCCATGTGACAAGGAGAATATTCATTCATGACAAAAGATATTGTATCACGTGTTTCATTCGCCTTTGGCCATGTGATGGGAGTAGTGTATAGCAATAGTATTTTCCTAAATTTTATAGCTTTGCTGAACATTGAACGAAACCGATTTTTTTTCTTTAGTTCCCCACAGCTATATTAGTAGGTTCACTGAGTAGTGGATCATTAAAAAGAAAGTGAACAAAGGTATCAAGCCTCGCTCTTTGGCGAGATGACTTGGGCCAAGTGTGAACTGCCTTTCTGAAGTGACAATTGCTTGATGATGTGGCATTTTCACTTTACATTTGTTATATATATATATATATATTATTTGAAAGAAATAATTATTAATTAAATTAGATAAAGTGTTCAATGGATTGAAAGTGTGAAATTTGTGTGGGAGGTCGACGTTGGAGAGTTACAGATTTTTTTTTATTACAATCATATAAAAAAATATAGCAGTTGAAGGGTTACTATATTTTTACTGCAATAATATATTTTATACAATACAAACTTATTGGTGGAAGTTATAAATTCTTCAACTATATAAATCCCATACTTTCTTGGAAAAGATACACAGAAAATATTTTTCTAATACTGAACTTTGAAAAACTCGTTTGTTATATTATTCTATATTTTGAGATATTATTTTGGAGTACAACTTGAGGGTTCTAAAAATTATTTGTGACTACTGCTCAAGTGATTTGATTGTTGTATAATGGTAAGTGATTGTCCGAAGAGGTCGCAATAGTTAACGACGAGCAGTTTCATTTTAGGATATTGTGTTGTCATGAGATTCGATCAATGGATAAATTTTCCATTAATTATTTCCAACAACATTAATGTCACATAAGCCTCCAGCGAAGCTAAGTAGTAGCAACGTTGATTCCAGGAGTGAAGCTTGGAAGGAACATGAGAATTAACTAGGAAAGGTCGTTGACGACATCATGGGAAAGAACCCAAGATCCATCTCAAGTCTGTTAAATCTGTTTGCTTTGTGCAGTCAAACTTCATTCAAATTATGTCTTTATAGGTGACTTGACGCAAATAGCATTATTCGTAATAAAACGCTAAAATTCCTCTCCAAATGGAAAATTTTAAGTACTGAAAAGGATAGGCCTAGCAATGGGAGGAAATGGGAGTGTGTGTAAGCTGCTCCTTTCACTATGATTTGGTTCGGATTAAGGATTTTTTATTTATTTATCTGTTTTGCTTAAATCCTTGAACCAATATCATAAAGCTATCAATTAAAGTACTAAAAAGGATTGGCTATTGGTTGTAACTAAATCGACGACATATGTATGTTTATGTGGCCCTAGAACATGTAAGAATTTAATCGTGTTTGGTCCCGCTTAATACTCCATTTTATTGACATTTTTCACCGTATATGCGTACTATTGGTTCTCGGAATTGCAATCAGCCGATCACCAAAATAGACGTATACAAATCCATGGATCTGAATCTATTGAAATGTTTGAGATCTAAGCGGAACAAACATACTAATTTATCCAAAGTCAACAACCCTATTTCATGAAGTCTTGCGTTTGGATTGAGCCAATCTATTTGCAACTTGCTAAAACATGATTTTATCCTTATCAAGTTTCTACAAAGATGTCCAATTTTTTATTTGACAAATCAACCCAAACATTATATTCACAAGTAAAAGAATACAAGTTTACTACAATTAATACACTTTCATTTATATCATGACTTATCGAATATTTACGTGACACTATCTTACACTGCATTGAACATCTCACATATCCAATACTATATTATCCATATAATACTAAGACGTGTGACACTACATACACAATTAGAAATTAGTCAATCAGGTCGTTTGATCAAAAAGTATTTTATGATTAAGTCATAAGACTCAGATGACTAGCTGTGTGAATGGTTATATTCCCTAGCATTATTGTTTTGTTTTAACGTTTATCCCATTGTTGACCAACATCTGTATTATGTTATCGAAGTCCTTAATCAATTAATCATTCAGTATTTTTTATTCGACAAACACCGTAGGAAGTCGGGAATAGAAGGGAAAAAAAATCATCACACACTTTTACGAATTCGTACTGTATAAAATATGGAATTGGATGTTCAAATTGGATAGGATGAATTAATAATTTGTGTGTGATTACAGATGAGAAAGCTGGTCGAGGAAGTAAGATGCACCGAACGGATGGCAAAGAATATAATTCTCGATTGACACCATAGTAGAAAAGATTTTAGTAATCAACACAAAAATTATCTTTAATTTTCACAATCTAATAATAAAACGAATAGAATGATGAATTGTATTTTTGATATTAAATTAGTTGCAAATAAGATTAATTTTTGTCATCGTATATAAACCTAAATAAAAACATAAGAAAGAAGCAAAATACCGTCAAGTCAACAAGCTGTGTTCGTTTTCTAACCACCACTTCGCCACCCTCATGTATACTGTCATCACCCTTGTCGGTTCGTCCTAAACCTGAGGTATCAATAGATGCCACGCAGGCAGAGATGCCACGCTTGCAGAAGTGCCACACCGGCGGACGCCACGCTTTCGGATGTGTAAACAGTTGGCCCATGTGGACCAGATTGGCAGGGGAGGTCGGACAGGAAGAGGTGGCAGCCTTGTTGCTTATTGAATCGGCCGAAGTCGCCAAGCTTTCCGAGGTCCCGAAGCGGTATTCCCTCCCAGCTCCATGAGGACCTCGGATCATGGCAGACCTTGTCCCACCTCGAAGTCCGACGTTGTTCCCCATAACAGATCTAGGGATCTTTCAGAATTGATTGATTTGACGCCCGCGTAAAAGCCTGTGGATGTGACGGTCTGTCATGAAAAGGGCGGCTGACCCCCTGTCCAAATAATTAATGGGCGAATAGACGGCAACGTGATGTCTAAATCCGGATAGATGAGGCCACGTGGATATGATCAAATGGTAGATTCCTCAATCTTCTAGCTATAAATGACAAGTCTTGTAAATTTAGAAGGAGAGACTGAGAAATAAACAAAAAAGTCACTGTTCGAACTTTTTCTACGATAATATATATGCGTTGTTTGAAGAATATTTACGTCTCGTTCCTCCATTTTATGATCGACTTTTGGTCTCGTTTTACATCTTACAAACATTGTTAATAAAGTTCTTGCTCGTTTGACACGACAATCAACCGTTGATATCACGATCGGCCGTGTTGTTATTTTTGCCACCGTCCCCGATCAAATACCGTTGGAACTGAGACACGTGTCGCAAGTCCGACATCGACACCTGTTGGGTTCATTTTTTGAGGTCAACATATACATTACAAAGACGACGATCAACGATTTTGGTTAATTATCAAAAACGAGAATATAAATTGGTGCAATTTGGACAAATTTGATACACAGGTGACAAGTTGGAAATCAAATTTGACGGCTACGAATATCAGTGCGCTTCACCTTTTGATTGTCTAAATAAACAAAAAAGTCATCGCTAGTTTAGACTTTGGACAGAGAAATTTTATTTAATTCAATACGTATGAAATTTCCACAAAAAAGGATTATTATATGAAGAGATAGCCGCCTACGATATGTAATATTATACAATGGATTCACCTTGTCAAAGCAAGGATACATTCCTAAATAAAATCATGATCATCAGAAAGCTGATGAATCCATTTTTCCGATCAGATCCTTGTGCCTTCCGGCTGAATAAAAACTTGTTCCATGATAATTTTTTTTACTTTATAACTGTTATAGTTATAGTCCTTTGTCTATCTAGTCACGGGATTTGTCTAGAAACAGGCACCCTTACGCCCAGTATAGTCGTCAGGGATTCGGACACCATTGTTTCTCAAGGCAAGATCTTCAGTTTGGGATTTTTCAGCCCCAATGGAACCACCAGACGCTACATGGGAATATGGTTTTATGTATCCAAGGTGTCTGTCGTGTGGGTTGCCAATCGAGATCGACCTCTCAATGATTCTTCTGGGACTATAACGATATCCCCGGATGGTAACATCGTACTACTGAACGGAAACAATGAGACTGTTTGGTCCACAAATGCTACAACTTCTCCAAGAAATACATCTGCCCAGTTAACAGATAATGGAAACCTTATTCTCCTCGATCGGTCAAATAATGTCACATTATGGGAAAGTCACAAGCACCCAACAAGCTCTTTTCTGCCTACGTTGAGATTAAGCCACAACACGAATACGGGTGAGAAAGTAAGGCTAAATTCATGGAGAACTTCTCAGGATCCAAATTACGGAAATTATTTTGTGGGACTCCATGTTTCTATAGGCATTCCACAACTTTTCTCATGGAATCAAGATCGTCCATTCTGGCGGAGCGGTCCGTGGAACGGTCGGGTTTTTACCGGAGTAATGAGAATGTACTCCGTGTACGTTGATGGATTCAGTATGGTAAATGAAGGTGGAACATACTATTTTACTCGAAGTTTTCGTCAAAACTTATTAGTCAAAGATATTTTAAATCCAGATGGAATTCTAACGGAGGAAATATGGAATAATCAGATGGGTTATTGGGATAGATCGTATAAAGGTCCGGATGTCGCTTGTGATGTATATAACAACTGCGGTCCATTCGCATTCTGTAACCAATATAATTCACCTATATGTCAATGTTTAAGAGGGTATGAACCAATGGACAATCAGGAATGGGAAGGAGGGAATTGGACTGCTGGATGCAAGAGGAAGACGCCATTACAGTGCGAAAGAAGTAACAATGCGACCGATAAAAGCAAAGAGGACGCATTCTCAAAGTTAAGGATGGTAAAAGTGCCAGACTTAATTCAGTGGTCACCTGGTCTTGAAAATGAGTGCAGAAGTATGTGCTTAAGGAACTGTTCCTGTATAGCCTATTCTTATGACACCGATATAGGTTGTATGTACTGGAGTGAGACCTTAATTGACGTTCAACAATATCAGACTGATGCAGGTTTAGAACTCTACATCCGTGTACCCTACTCTGAGCGAGGTAATTTCTGGGAATTCTGTTCGTGCTTTCCCAACAAGTTTTTCGTTTGTCAACTGCTGTTTTTGATGTTTGTTTTTTGTTTCAGATAAGCAGAAAGACAAGAAAGTGATCATCATAGTTTTGGTGATAATCAGTTTGGTGGTTATATCCATTTGCTTATTTTTCTCTTGGAGGTGGATGTCCAAGAGAAAAAAGAAAATTGTAATTGAACAACAAGAAACAGGGGAAAAAAACTTGTTGGATTCGAACCCTATTGTGCTTAGAAATCCTGAAGACAGAGTCAATATTGAAGAGTTACCGTTGTACAGTATGGAGATGCTTGTAAATGCAACAAACAATTTTCACACGGCGAATAAGCTTGGTGAGGGTGGTTTTGGTCCTGTTTATAAGGTAATTTCTCATGCCTATGTCTCATTACTCTATTAATTTGACATTATATAAGATAGGTAGTGTTTCAATGAGTGATAATTTTATGTAGGGAGAGTTGGCAAACAGAAAAGAAATTGCTGTAAAGAGGCTTTCAACAGTTTCGGGACAAGGGATGGAAGAATTTATGAATGAAGTTGCTGTTATCTCTAAACTCCAACATCGAAACCTTGTTCGACTATTGGGATGTTGTGTAGAGAGATATGAAAAAATGTTGGTCTATGAATATATGCAAAACAGAAGCTTAGATGTCTTTCTCTTCGGTGAGTTTTATTCTATTTAGTGTTAAAGTAATATTTTCATTTCGGCATAAGATATATATTTTAGGACCTTCTGATATCAATTGTATGTATAGATCAATCCAAAATGGTTCTCGATTGGAGGAAACGATTCAATATTATTGAAGGTATTGGCCGAGGACTCCTTTATCTACATAGGGATTCCAGGTTGAGGATAATCCACCGAGATTTGAAGCCGAGTAACATATTGCTTGATGAGGAGTGGTATCCGAAAATTTCAGACTTCGGAATGGCACGAATATTTGGAGGTGATCAAGATCAAGCCAAAACTAAAAGAGTTGTAGGCACATAGTAAGCATATCATGAATTGCTCCATTTTTACATTGTTGTAATCACAGTCTTTGTTTATGACATGATTGAAATGTCATGTTGCAGTGGATACATGGCTCCAGAATATGCATTAAGTGGCAGATTTTCAGAAAAATCCGATGTTTTCAGTTTTGGAATTATAGTATTGGAGATCATTAGCGGGAGAAAGAACACAAGCTTCTACAATGAAGAGCTATCTTTAACCCTTTCTGGATATGTAAGTCCTATCAAATTCTTCTGCCACACAAGATTTTAACATCTCTTTCTTATTTCTAACTAAACAAACCTTCTTCTGTGTCTAATGGAATGTGTTATATATATTTTCAGGCATGGAAATTATGGAATGAGAACAAAACCGAGGAACTCATAGATAGAAGAATATCAAATCCAAGTTTCAATGCAGAAATCACGAGATGCATGCACATTGCATTGTTGTGTGTCCAAGAATCCCAGTTAAATAGGCCGACTACATCAACCATTCTCTCAATGCTAAGTACTGAAATTGTTGATCTGCCATTGCCAAAGGAACCTTTATTTACAGATAGGTGGAATCATGCTTCTTTAGGATCTTCTTCGAGCCAAACAGGCTCTGCCAACAAAATTTCTATCACAATTCTTGATGGCAGATGAGATGAGTACTCTCAGAATCAATCCTTTGATTATCTTCATTTCCATTGGCTGATCAATTAAGAAGTAAATTTGGCAAACCAGTTTTGTATACACTCAATTACTGTATATACAGATTACATTCGTTATATAGATTACAACTCCTTATAGTTGCTTCGTATGAATGAGATACCACTTTTCTTCTTATATATGTTAACTTCTTGCATTCTGTTGATCTTGATAATTTTTAAGCTATTTACTATTTATCAAATGTTAAATAATCAGATACAAGATTGAAGAAGGTTGAAACACCAGGATTCCTCCCAGATGGCTGCAAGAATGGACAAAAACCATTTTGCAAAAAGAATTGAAAAGGTTAAATAATTAGGCACATGAAAATTGGGGCTTTTATTGTTCAATGACTTTAAAGACTTTTTGAGCAGAAATTTGACTCTTAATTTCACTGCAAAAAAATTCTAATTATTTGGTCATATTTGGCAAAAAAGTAGTTTTTTTAG
>CAIGRB010096877.1:0-22667 GCA_903798255.1 Fraxinus quadrangulata | reverse complement strand
ATGGATGTCAAAGTTGCTCGTCAATTTTATAAAAGTGATATTGTGTCACTTTTTTAAATTTTGTCATTTTTTTTTTGTTTTTTATCACCTTTTAAGTTTTTGTCACTTTTTAAGAAGATAAAAAAAATGAAATAATATGTTATATTTTTCTAATATAACTAGCATGTGGATTGGTCTGGACGTGCTGATTATTTTAAGAATGTGATTACTGGTGCTGCACAAATGGAAGATGTTATTTTGGTATTTGTCACTTTTTTGAGTTTGTATCACTTTTTGAAAGTCTGTGTATCACTTTTTTTTTTTTTTTTTAGTTTTGCCACTTTTTTTGAGTGTGTTACTTTTTTTTTTTTAAAGTGACAATTTTTATTAAAAAAAAGTGACATTGTGTCACTTTTTCATTTTACACGGTATTTTTTATTTTCTAAAAATCTTTCATATGATTTTTTAAAACATCCATAATTTTAAGGATATTTTTGTTTGTGCTCCAACAATTTTTTGGGGTCAAAGCCCAATACTTAAAAAAAAAATTGGGTCTAGGCACAAAGTTCAGTGCAGGCCAATGCCTAGCTCTGCCCCTGCATGTATTCATAGTCACATTTTCGTTTTTATAGATTAACTTTATTTGGCCACTCAAATGCTGCTGACTTACATGTCTTCAAGGCAATTAATGTCAAATTTCATCATAAGCTACAAGGTGTTCTATCGACTGGAAAAGAAATGATTCATTTTGTTAGCTATGCACAAAGATATGATGATTTAGGTTAATTTATATGTATTTTGGGCGTTACAAAATTTGACAGTGAATATTCTATAACAAACATAAGCATTAATCAAATCTAATTTTTTGTTCAAAATAGTGGTACGTTAGCTCTCTGGCTTCCACTCCAACATTCCATAAACTATTAAAAAACTTTAAATTTACAACAATGAAAGAAGTTCCACACAATCATTTTTCTAATACTTGAGTTCCATAATAAAACATTTATTTCTTTTTTTCCTCAGTTGTCTTCATCTTCTACATAAATTAATCAAAAGGTGGTGGCAACCTACCATAAAATACATAGAAACAGGAACAAATTCCCCTTAAAATCTGCTAAATTCAGCTCAAACAAATAATGGATAATCCCTCTAAACCAATCCAAAATTCAGCTAAATTTAGCACCTGTTCCTGTCCCTAATAAACCTAACCCCTAACTATAATCCAGAGATTATTGATTTAAACCCATATACTTTTAAGTTTAATTTTGTGTTTCCTAATCATTCTCTTGCCTGCACTAATGGCCCAGCATTGGAATTTCTTTTACTTGTCTCTACCTGAATATTCCTCCAAAGGTAGACGTCGAAAAGTCAGTTGCAGTCTCAGCAGCAACTGGGAATGTGCTTGATATTGGCACAAGGCAAAGTCCCCAGCTTTTTAGGTCTTGTTTGTCGGCAGCCTGCGCGTAAAACAAATATGATGATTATTCTAAAATATAAAACTGTTGTATCCTTAGTTCCTTACCTTCTTCTAAGTAAATATTTTGCATTTCGCAGTCTATTTATCTTTACGTCCTACCTAGTTGCACATAAAGAAAAATAAAAAACTGGACACGATACAACACGACACAAGAAAATACAATTTTTGAAAAAAAAAATATTAATAGAACATGAAATGTTGTGAAAATTTTGTATAATAAATATAATTCCATGGTTAAAGTTGATATAAACATTCAATATTTAATTTTGGATCATTTAACATCAAATAAATGTATCTGTTAATTAAGCAAATAGTTCAAAGTAATGTACTAAGCCACCAAAAAGATTTATTTATAATATCACCAACAAAAAGTTCAGCTATTTTTTTTTTTTTGGGTTATGCACAGCCACTTGTCAATTATGTCACCCATTATGTAAAATGTTATGTACAAATAGTATTTTCCATTTTTTTTAAAGGAAAAATTAAAATGCACTATCATGTACTAGTTAAAGCCCGCAAGGGAACCTACAATTCAAATATTTTTAATACAAAATCTTCTTTAAATTTCCACCAAGTTTCTTTTATGCTTTCAAAATTTATTAAAAAATTAAAAAAAATAGAAAATGATTTTCTATAAAAAAATAATTTCGATTTTTGCTGAAACCAAAATGCTAGCCTTTTTGGAATTCTCGTATAATCTAGGGTTGTACCTGTTGATGTTCAACAAATGATCCATTTTTCAAGTAGGCAGTGCTTAATACACTGACTTGATCATGAAGAAACTTGATGTATTCAATTGTTTCCTGGAGAACTGAGGCAGTATCGGTCTGAAAGAGTGATTAACAGCAAAACATTCAGTTAGTATTTAGTACACAGAATAATTAGCTTTCAAATTAAGTTTAGGACTGATTAGTTTTTAATGAATAATTATTTCAAAATTTTACCTTTCCGAAAGGTGAAACCAACTGTTGGAGGACAGTGATTCGGTCCCCTAGCTTCTCTTTTCGGACCTGATAACAAAAGCTAAAGAGTTCTTATCCATTTCTTTTTACAACTAATGATTTTACTTGTAGAAGGAAAAGCATGAAGGTTAATTTAGTAAAGAACTCATCAATTCCGTAGTACCTTAAAGGTTGGTGATGGCGATGGTGTTTCAATTCTTGGACGCTTTAATGCAGGTTCGCTGCTGGTTTTCTTTGCCACTGAGCTTAACCCTCTTTTTTCTTTATCGACGCCCTGAAATTTTATGTTTTCGTGAATGGAGCCTTAATCGTTGTTACGAGAGAAATAATAAATTTGATAAAATTGGACACCCACAAAGAAAACACACAGTGATTCATTCTCAAGAAAAGGCAGATTTTTCAGAATATTCAAGAAGAAGATATGCTTCCGCTCACACAAATAGAAGAATCCTTCATATAAATAAGAAATATTATATGAATCCGCAGGGGGGTAAGTGTACACATTATTAAACTCCACACATCCAAAAAATTGTTATTTGATAAAATTACTTTTATATTTCGAACAATTGATTTCAACACGGTACAGAACAAATGATATTTACCTTAAGAAGATTAGGTTTGGCGTTGATATTTGATAAGGTGAACTTGGACTCTGTTGGAGAGAGTAAACTTGCTCGAATATCATTCAAAGATGCAGCCGTGGCAGTCAACAAGGGTCTGTTATTTGAGAACTGTAAATGATTAGCAGGTTTCTTGTTTGGCAGTGAAAGCTTTATCAAGGGAGAGAGTAGGGGCAAAGAAGGTGCAAATTCATACGAGTACTTCATCTGGTAAGGAGATTGATAGTTCATTGCCCGGTTATCTAACGAGGAATTATGTGGCTGAGAATCTGTATCATATAAAGATTTCAACAACGATAAAGCGTTAATGGAAGAATCTTGGCCCCAGTTCTTGGAATTCCAGTCCTTTGAACTGGAATTCCAGTCCTTTTGGATCTGTGGACAGTTCATCCAAGTTTGTTGCAGATAATTCATGCTTGAATCTAAGTTTTCTTGCAATATGTGAGCACAATTTCCCTGAGATAATTTTCCATTTTCATGGCTGCAAAAAGACAATTCAAAAAAAAAAGAAAAGTGATAATATTGCATCAACTCATCTTTTTTTCATATATATATATAAGGTAAATTAAGTCAAAAAATATATATATATATACTTCTTTTTGGGCACCCAATAGAACAGAAGAATAATTAAGGATTACTACTTAATACTTATAATTAATTCTATATACTTACTAAGTGTCTTGGTTCCAATTATCAGGTGTTGATGATGAAATTTCATACCCCATCTTTTGTACGGGTGAACCCATTGATATGTTGCCATTGGCAATGAATTCTGAGTCTGGTTGCTGAGGTATTTGAACATCTTGGAGTACTATAGAGCCATCAGAAGGTGAACCCGAGTCATCGTTAGACCTTGTATTCAGGTTCATGATCATATCATTAGGCCATCCAAAGTTTGCAATTTCATTGATATTGGATGAACACCGGGTAGAACAAAATATATTTCTGGATGAATTCCACCAGTTTCCTCCACAAACCTCGCCTTGAAAGTACTCTTCTGCCATGGCGATTGCTTGTTAATTTCTTGTCCAAGCCCTTGACAAAATTCTTCTTCTTTTCCAGCACTCGTCTTCTTGTTCTCCTTTATTCCTCTTCCTTCTAGTTGTGTCTTGTGTTCTCTGCAAGTATGGTTCATATATATATATATATATATATATATGCAAGTGAATTTTGTGGTTGGTGCACATGCAAACGCGCATACATGTACGTGTTGAATCACCTTATTTAAAAGTTAAAAATAGATCGAACAACCTTATTTATTTAATTTATGTTTTGGTAACAAAGATACTCAAATTCAAAATCTCTATCTACTCATGTCTATGAACGCTCAAACAACTTTTTATCAACATATTTCGAGAAACATACTTATTCACCATTCATTTTTATTTATTTATAATTCGAGTTATATATAAACATACGTCTCAATCGTACATGTGAAACGAATGAATAGTACCCCACAGGTGAATTAAAAAGAAAGTAACTGATTGACATTTTAAGGTGTTTATGACTAGAAAAATAAATCAAGAAGCTAACTAATATTGAACCATGACACCCAAGAGTAAACGAACTTTGGATCGAATTCTCCATCTTCATATAATATTGGGGAGTTTTCAAAACTAGTAAAAAACTATGTGAACATTTTAATATGGCAACTTTTTAAAAGTTTTGCATGGCCGCATCTAGACAATTCTACTCTTTCACAAAAATGGATGAAATCTATGGATGTTTTGGATTACATAATACTCAAAAGTTAGTACACAAATCTCGAAATACTTTGTCTTAATCTCAACAGTTGAGAAGGAATAAGATTACTTTTAAAAACAAACTTAAAACTTTTATTTCGTAACTAACCAGTAAAAAGATTCGTATACTTAACATATACATACGAGACAAACATGACTATGTATATTTAACACACGAGAAAACCTATTCATTTAAATTAACTTCCGATGATCTTGAAACTTTTATCGATTATTTAAATCACCTATTAATTGGCACTCAAATTGTCATATCAAATTTGATAAACAAAATTTTATTATATAGTGACAAGGTGTTCTCTAACCTAAGTATACTACACAAATAAACTTTCCACGACTATATATAATTCTAGATACATTGGAAAATCCGTATTTGATATAAACCATAAATCAGTTATAATATCAAGAATTGATCATATGGCGACCAGCGGGGAATAAGGTAGGTGAAGTTGGCGATTGCGGGTCTGAGTGGGCTGTTTGAAGTTTGAGGCAAAGGCTAGTGCTTATCATTCGTGTGGTGAGGGGTGCTCACAGGAGTCAAACCAAGGGTCCACAAACCTCACGCGTAAGACTCGGCACCTTGGACCCTTCTGGCATTTCAAGTGTCAAAATTACTTGATTATGACTAAGTTTATAATTAAAAAAATTGAGACCAACTGTTAAAGATAATATGGTCAACTATATACAATTATGGAGAATATTTATAGAATATAAATTAGTTTTAATGCTAATTATTTCTTTCCTAGTAATAGGAATTTTTCTTCTCTCCTCCACAATCCTCTTGCTTACAAGAGTTCGTTTCTACAAATCCGTGTGAGATTATTAAATAGATAGATTTGAGATTACAAATTAAAAGATGAACAAAAAACCATCCCCACATAGTCCTCCCAAAAACCCAATTGGGGAAGTAGGTTGAGTGGGATGACTCGTTTGGAGGGTTTGAGGTTGATGAATTTTTTATCGAAGAAAATATGTAGGTATTGAGTAATTTGTTTTTCTCAAATACCTTAAAAAAAAAAATTTACTGTGCAAACTATATTTCAAGAGGTACCTATCTAATTAGTAATTATCGAAACCAAAATAAGCGTTTCTAATATTTATTAACTTAATGTTATGGATTAATCCCCACGTACAGGGAAAATTTTTACGGGCTATTATAGGCTTCTCACACGGGGGTGGTCCCATCCATGAATAAAAAATAGAAAAAAAACTCATCCCATTATACATGTGAGTGGCCTGTGAATTTCACAAGTTGCATCATCTCTCTAATATATATATATATATATTATTTTTATTTTTGCCACCATGGTCAATTACCTTAATATGGTTCAAAAAGAGAATTTGGTCAGAGCCATCAACTCTTCGGTTTGGATTTTCCATTCGTCTAGTTGCAACATAGGAATATTGTTCTGCTTTAAGAAAATGACCAGTTGACTGACCATGTCATGGCTCACGAGTTATGGACCCACCATCCTCCTACCATTTATACCTAATTCAGTTGTTCTATAATGTAATGAATGAGAATTAAGAAGTCAAATTATAAGAATTTTAGTGTAAATCTCACTCTCACCCGCACATCACTGCATAAACCATAATTTTAATTATCCATGTTTCTTTGTTCAGATTAACATAAGTGGCTAGTTCGATTATAATTTATAATTAATGCTTTTGTTCTTCACTATCGTGGGTGGTCATACTCGTACATATGGTGGATTTGCAGAAAATCCACCAAGGAGTATAGTAATATTAATACTATCAAATTTATGAATTTTCTTGTGTAACGTGTGCCTGTTAGGTGAGCTTTTATCAAATCAAATAGAGTAAATATATTTGGTAATGAATTTTATTACTAAGCGATCTAACTTGTTACATAACTTAATTATAAATTCATGTTATGATCATTGCTTTAGAAGAAAAACGTACCATTTATTTCAAATAAATCAAAATAACACAAGACGTTCGGATTTCCCTAACGTAAGCATACGATGATATTTCATATTTGTGTACCCCATGATGTCACTAAGAGGTCATATTGAGGTGTAAAAAATTGACAAAATAAATATAAAAGAATAAGAAGGCCACGGGGCAGTCACATGGGAGGTACCACACAACACAATAATTCATCGGTCCATGTCAAACATCCAGAGAAAAGGATAGAAAATCACACAATTTCTTGAAATCCTGTTATCTGCCGTCCCCTCGTTTTCTTATTTTATTTTGTTCTTTTAAGAGAAAATAGGCGCCGCCCACTGTCCGCTGCCCCCCTTTTGAATTCATTTTCACACCACACGTTGACTGGATTTTGAACCTGTTAAATGTCATAGCTTTTGTAACGGAATTTTATGTCTCAGTCCATAAAATTTTGTTATTTTTAATTACACATCTCATAAAATTCACTAATTAAAAATTAAATAACAATAATAAAGAAATGAAACGAATGGACTTGCAATAATATCATAAGTAGGGGTCACACAATTGGCGCACATTATTTTCTTAAAATGACACTTCTAGAATTCGTAATTATTAAATAGAGAGATTCTGACCGTTTGAATTTCCATAGGTAAAACGACTTAATGATTTGTTGATTAACATTTTATATTGTCTTTAGCTATGCGGATATTGCTTGATTATCAAACCCTAAAATGTCTCTGGGCTGTCCTATCACCACCTCCACATTGGAAATGATTATCCCTTCCTGCTTCTACGGCCATCCCTTAATGACCCTTCATCGTCACGCTTTATAACTTAAATACTTTATTTTTTAAAATTTTGATACTTGTACATAAAAAATGTATACAATGGATTCCATAATATAATGTGGAGAAAAAAGATGGATAAAAAAAAGATTAATTATTTTTTAAACTGACAAATGACAAAGTGACATGTTGTATTATGTAATTCATTAAGTAAATCTTAATATACATGTAACAAAATCCATATTTTTTACATGTAGACTATTTAAACATAAATAGGGGGCGACTATTAAATGAAAGTCGTTCTAATTTTAATTGAACGTAGAAATATATGACTTCTTCTAACTCTAAGAATGATCGACTCGATATCCATCTATCACGCTGCACGATTTAGTGTAACTCTGATGTGCTCTATATAATGTAATTATAAAAATTATATAAAAATAATAATACTCAATTTGCACCAATAAGATGGAATACTTTCACATTGACAAGTTACTAATTGTTTGACGTGTTGACTTATATTGATGATCATGACGTCCATATTACATCATCATTCAGCAACTTTGAAATGGGTAAGTTTTAGTGTGAATGGGTCAAATGTATTTGTTTGGGTTACATGAAAATATGGAGTTGAGAGGAAAAGTCGAACCTTCTCTTTCACCTGTTGCACAAATATTTTAATTTAGAGAGTGAATTTGGTTCTCCAAAACTCGCTCTCTATAATTTAATGGATTCAAAATATTCAATTTTCAATGGAGAAATATAATATAATAATTTAGAAGAGGACTGGTGAAAATAAAAGATAGGGAAAACAATAAATATGTTTTTTAAAGTGTTAAATATAAAGAGTGTGTTGGAATACTTAAAAAAATTTACTCTTAAAATTTATGGATGTTCTCTTTGTTCTTTAAAATTGAATAATATTATTTATCATCAGTGATGTGACCGTCTATGTAGAATAATGAAATTGAACAATTCAATTTATTTGAGAATAAGGGGAGATGAGAGAGAAATTTGAAAGATAATTAGTTGTCACATCATCAATAATATATCATCATGATAATAAATAGCATTACTATTTAAAAATAGAGTCTCTTCGAGATACTCTTATAACCCAATAACTAATTGAGTGTGGCTATGTACTCGAATGTGTTCAAAGAATTCCACACTATCCTCCACTTCAAGCGTGCATATATAACATATTGCTTTTGTTGACGTTTAATATCTCTAAAGATTAATTAGAGAATCAAGTAGTATATGATTTTTTTGGAGAGGACAAAAAAAAGTGAAAACAGTAGAGAGAGAGATTATCCAATTGTATCGATAAGTAAAAAGTAACGAGCAGTGTATGTATAATTATCTATAAATTTAGTCTTCTACGAGTCATACTTATTTACTGCTTGTGTAAAGATGGCAACATCATCTGGTTCCCCCATAGAGATCGAAGATATCATCTATTAAGTATATAAAAGCTAGGGGTCTATTCTCTTTATCATTTTTAAATCGTTTTCTGTTTTTGATTTTCCAAAATAGTGAAAACGCTTTCTCTTTTCCATTTTTGAAAACGCGTTTTTGAAAACAAATTAAAAATTTACAAAGAAAACCCAAACGATTGTCGTTTTCGGTGTTTTCAGTTATAATCAAGTCAAAATTTTCAAAATGCATTTTTAGTGTTTTCAAAATGTCAAAAAGAACACATTTTCAACAATCTCAAAATGAACGTTCAAAACACAAAATTCAAAATGAATTCAAAACTCAAAATACAAAACTGAAACACACAGAGAACAACCTCTAAGGTTTTGGTTAGGTCAATTCTTTGCTCCAACAAGCTAGGATCGGGGAAGGCAGCAATCGACCATATTTTTGCCATTTTTCCCATGTTTGACACACATTGTTTTAAAATACATTCTTTTAAAACTCATTTTTAACTATACATTTTTCAATAAAATAATATTTTCCATCATATCAATAATTTTTCATTACTTTTTAATCACATATTTCCCATCATATTATTTAAAATACATTCTTTCCTCAATAATATACATCAAACACTGATCTCTAGCCAACTTCAACTCCTTAGCCAAACCAAGCTCATCCCATGAACTAAATTCACAATAAACATTATAAGTTGTGATTAAACATAACTCTAATCAGCATTACTCTTTAAACATAAGATGTTCTCTATTTTAAAAAGTCAATTCTTAAAATTATGTTCCAATAGATTCTTTAAAATAACATTTTAATTTGGAAAGTCAAACACACTCTCTATAAATGCATTCAAAGTATTTCAATTTTCAATGGATGAAAATAATATAATAATTTGGAGAAAAACTAGTGGAAACAGAATATACGAAAAAAATAATAAATATTTTTAAGAAGTAGTAAAATTAAGTATTAAATATAAAGAGATTTGTTGAAGTGCTTAAAAATTTGTACTCTTTAAATTCATAGATGTTCTCTAAATTATAGAACATAATATTTAAAAATAGAGAGTCTTTTGAAAATGCTTAAAATTACATTAGGACTTGCATAATTGAAACATAAATTTTGTTAGTAAACAATGTAAGTTTAAAAAGCAAGTTCAACAAAATGTCAAAATACTAATATGTATATATACAGACACTGTGACAAAGCTTACGTGAAAATTTGAAGTAACTCTTGCTGATATATGGTTTGTACCATGAAAAAAATCCATATTTGCAAGATCTTTCAACTTTTTTCCCCATCCATTTATGCCTTTAAAATTTCTATAAAATATTTTTCCGGTAAATATTGCAACTCTCTTTTGACAAGGATGCATCAGTGTATGACTAACAATCTCTCATTCTAATTGTGCTAGAGGTTCAGACAGAGGCTGGCTACTAAAATTTGCTGCCTCATCGAGTATATCTTTTCCTTCTAAATTTGGCTGGGAAGCTTTATATAATTGCATCAATCCTCGGATATCTTGTCTTAGGTTTCCTTTGAACTTTTCATCCTTACCCTTAAAGTTGTTAAAGACATCTGCTTCATATATACTATAATATCTAATTATTGACAGTGTTGACATAAAAATTCTAGAGTTCTGCTGTGTGTACAGAGGTGGGGGTTCGATCAGACACAAGGGAGGGGGGAGGGGGGGAGGGTTTGTTCATTTTTTAATGAAGACATCTATTTCATATATACCATAATATCTAATTATTGATAGTGTTGGCATAAAAAATTCAGAGCTTTGCTATATGTACAAAGGTGAGAGTTACCAAACCCCCACCACTCAGACACAAAGGAGGGCGGGGTGGGAATTTTTATGTTCATTTTTTAATGAGGTCGGTCCCACATGGGACCCACCTCATGTGAGAGGTGGTAAGTCCTCCGTCAACTACAATTCTGTGAAAATGATTTAACTCAAAAATCCACGAACACATCAAATGTGGGAGAATCTCTAAATATCAAAAGAACACTAATGCATTGTGTGTATATAGAATGACTTGTGTAGCAGGTATCTGTTGGACAACCCCCAGTGTCGTCCTAAAAGTGGGGGACTTGTAGGTCATGGCTCGGAGCTACAGGATTTCAAAATTTTCACTTATTTAGATGTGTGACAGATTTTGATATTAATCAAAGTTGATAAGAGATCATAGCAAATTTTTTTTTTTTTATTTTTTCGTTTACCTAAGCTGGGGGTATAAAATAGTAGTCCAACCTGTAGGTACGTAGTATCCTTGTTGTCTCAATAATTTGAAAAGAAGAGAAACGTCATTAAGCTTGTTGTATCCAAAAATACAAGTGTTGGTTGCTATATAATGTAGTCGAAGAATTGTTTCAATCTCCTCTTGAAAATGGTAGTCAATTCCTAGCCTCTCGATGGAATCAACTAAAATTAAACTTTCTATTGGATCTTCTTCTTTCAATTCCAATCTTTATATTCTCCAGTTTCTGGGAAAAATCATCGAGCCAAAAAGAAAATTCGATGTCTGATTTAGAAAAACAAAAAGAACTACAACGCAACAATTACACTAATAGCATTTTTGGTGGCTAAGGAAGAATGTTTAAAGGGATGAAACGAACCACAAATCTTGTTCAATGTGTTAAGAGATAAAATTCCACATCGAATAAAGATGAAAAATATAGACAAATTTATAAATGTTTGATCTACTCATTTTAATAAGATTGACCTTTTAAGATGGAACTCCAAACATTAACATTTTATTATAGTCCATTAAACTCTAATGAGTAATTTGATTCGATTAAGACTCAAAAAATGAGCACGTGAATTTCATTTGTTTAAACGAGTCACCATATTGCGAGGACATGTTAAGGGATAAAATCTCATATCGAATAAAGATGAAAATATAGTTTAATTTTTAAGGGTATGTGCTACTTCTCTTAACAAGATTGACTTTTAAGACGGAACCTCAAATTTTAACATGATTTGATCCGACTAAGGCTCAAAAAATGAGCACACGAATTTAAAGATTGGCGTGCTCAAATAAGCAACCATCTTGCGGGGCTTTTATTAAAATTGATATTTTAAGATGGAACATCAAATCTTAACACGGTGTACTGCCCATTTCTATCCTGCACCGTGTATTAGACATTCATGAATGCAATCAATTGGTGTTGACGAATGTTACCCTAAAGCTGTGTCTATTTAGGTATTCATGTCGACTGAATTTGTCGGTTGTTGTTATGAGATTTTCATGGATGCTCCATTTATTACTGGTGGCTCTACAAGCAACGTGAGAATTCTCGAAATTTTGAACGAGAGCTTGGAAATTTGGCAAGTAATTGCAAATTGCCATAGAAACTCTTTTTGTAGAAAAATATTGAGAAATCTTTATGTACTTGATACAATAGTCATCGCAGGAGGAGTTATATAGAAAAAGAACCTGCAATTATACCTCCTCCATAAATAGTTGATGCTATTTCGTTTTTCCCTCAAAATTGTAGATTGAAAAGTCATAGAAAATAGAAGTTGCACTAAGATATTTTAATATTCGAAACCATTAATTCCAAAGTCAGGTACTGACAGGACAAACGCATTAAGACCAAGCTGTACCTTCTTTCTGTCAATGAAGTGGAGCAATCGGTGAACCAGAAAATAGAAAATACTTGTCCAACCTTACCTTCTTTCTGGCTATGAAGTAATAGAAATTACTTGTCCGGCCTTACCTTCTTTGTCTATGAAGTGGAGCAATCAAAATTGTTTACTGAGTTTTTAAGCTCGACAAAATTGTTTCCAGGAAATCCATCAAAATATGAAGAAATTTAATCGATTCACGGGCTGGTAGATGAAAAGCCTGGGCCGAATCAGTTTAATTGATTGAACTCGACGGTTAACCATTAGGCCCTTTTTAATATTAAAGAAATTGATTTTTCAAATTTTTAAGCTGAGCAGTGAGCAGAAGGCTCACAGCCTTCTTTAATATGGGAATCAATAATTGGAATTTTAGATTCTTAATTTCAAAATTATTAATCACGGGCTAGTTCCAGGCTCATACTTATTTTATGAGCCGATCCAAGCTCGGCCTGCCAATCGTCACAGGCTAATCCTTTAATAGAACGGAGCCTGTCCATTTTCCCACCATTAAAGAAAAACTAAGCCGGAGCCTCCAGGGGCTGAACTTGGTAATAACTAAGTCCAAATTACAAAGGTCCAGGTAACAGCTAGAATGTAGCCCAACTTAGTAATAAATCCATGAGGTCCACTTCTGGTAAATTCGTATTAAAAGACTGATCAACAATGACTTGATTTTTCGACTCAAATGTTTTAATTTACACTATATTTATTATTATTGCACCATGATTTAATTGTACTTCAATTACCTCAATCTTTTGTCCATAGCACTGAATAATATAATTTTAACGACGCATTCTTATTCATAACATTCAATTAATAAACACATCTCGTCTCTAATAGCGATTTTTATCCAGAAAGTTCATCCAGAGGATATAACTTGTCTATCATATTTTATAAAATAAATAAATACACAAGTACGAAAAATATATTTTTCAAAACATACAAAAATAATAATTTCACATCGTTAAGAATAACATGTGCCCAATTGATTAAATGTTGAAGATAAGAACTAGATGAAAAAACTTAAGAGACAAGTATTATAATGTGCAAAGAAGAGGATGATAAGTGCGATTAAAATGTGATCTTCGTGAGAAAATATTTCAGGTAATTATATTCATACATCAAATTTTAATTGCAATTAAAATCTTAATTTTGCTCATTATATTCCCATCTTTTATCTTCAACATTTACATTAATTAACATATCTGTTCCCTAATAACGATTTCCGAGAAACATAATAAGCAACCGAAAAGATTGTCTCCGCAGCTGTCACCCCTCAACAACAGAAGAAGTTGAATCAACATGGAAGCATGCCCAGGCAATATGCATGTTTGGCGCCCAACTCATTTTCAATTATACATGGAACTCATAATTTTTATAACTTTTCAACCAAATATTTCATCAATTTTTATCATAATCTACTAAAAATATAACTTTTTTTAGCCAAACCAAACAGTGGCATGTAAATCAGCTTAATTCAATCGTATCTAAAATGTCAGTGCTGTAGAAGAAGATATGCGATCGTTCACACAAAAAAGAAACCCAGAAACGTAAAAATTTCAACAAAATGTAAGAAAGCATTTTTTCCCTTTTCAATACTGGAACCCAAGATAATAGAAAAAATCAAAATCAAAAGAAATTGATTAAGCCTAGCCGGCACACTCATCAAACAACAAAGAAATGGAATAATCTCTTTCAAAAAGCAATAACCAGGATTGTTTGCCTTCTAGCTTCAAGCAAACGGAGTATCCAGAAATGAAGATGTCGATATCAAATTAAAAGGCACAAAATCAGGTACATGGCTGATAAGGGTTTTATCCGACATTTGCTGCTAAAAGAAATAGCACAAATCATTTCCAACAAATGTAACTTTGGGCACAACATCTGATTTTCTTGTCTAGAAGTCAAGATACTAAAGCTTTCACCAATTAGAGTTGTTAAAGTGGCAGGAATTTCCAGTCATTAAAGGGATTCGTGCTTTTGACTCCTCAACCAATATGGTTGCCATCTTGCTCGAACACACTTAAAATTTAACTGTGAGAAAAGAAACAAAAAAACTGTACATGGCAAGACTGTGTTCCTGGAAATCCCATTAATTTGTGTTTGGCGTCCACATGCACAAACTACTGTCAAGCGAATCTAGTTCTTCTTTTTCAAAACCCATAATGTCAAACACTTCGGAAAAGGCTTTAACTTTCCAAACACAATGCCCATGGAAATCCTTGACCTCCATAAACCATCAATCCCATCCTGAAATATTTCACAAGTTGTATATCTAATCTAATTTATTTCATAAGATGACAATCACTAACAAACAGAGATTGAGTTTGGAGTCTTTGAAGGGAACTTAAGGTTATAAAATAAACAGTCGAGAAAGATGGAGGAGCAGATATCACTTGAAGGATGCTTATAATGTCATTCTGAATTAAGATAAGCAATATCCTGAACTCTGATATGCAATTTGTCAGCAAAGAGAAAATTATCAACGGCGTTATCCCCTGTCAAAAACAAATGGAAACTAAAATATAGAATCTAAATCAGACTCTAGCTTATCATCCTTACAAGAATGAAGTATTTAATGAACAGTCTGGCTTTTTTTGGGCTGTGGTAAAGGATTTTAGGATACAAGGCACAAAATATAAGAATTTAAATATAAAAATTGGAGAAGAAAGAAAATGATATACGAACTTGAGAATTCTTTCTTGAAAATATTAGAGTCGAGTGAATGAATAATATGTAGAAGCAGCCTATATATACAGCCTATGACCCACTACAAAGGAATATACAGCCCTGTACATAACAAACTCAACCAATAGAAAAGTTACACACTACAAAACAGCTCAGCAAGGAGCAACAAAAAAAAACAACAAAACGATGATGGCAGTAACAGAATCAATGGTCAGATGCTGGTCACGTGCCGGTTAGGAGTGCACTGCAGCTTATGATTACCTTAATTTGTGAAATCTAATACAAAACACGACCCTTCCCTTCAGACATTTTATCAAAAATTCTATCGAGAAAAGTTGTTTAACGAATTATTGAAATCAGTTGTTTCCTCTACATATTGAGCATCTGCAGAAGTGAATGGTCCATCATATGTTAATAGAAAGTACATCCAACAAGCAAAACTCTTTAGTATGAATTTTTCAGATTTCTATTACAGTGTAAATGTTTTGTCCTAACACACACCAGGTAACATTTCTTTTCGAGACACTTAGAGATAATCAACACAAAATGATCAGTTGGTCCATTCAGTTGTTGGCCACAGAGGAACCCTATAAAAGATTGTACCACTTTCATATTCTTAATTTCCTTATCATTGTTATGTAACTGCCTGTATGTCCTTGTTAACATCTCCCAGAGTCGAAGGAGAAACAAAATATACATAGTAAAATGATACGAGTATTTTAGACACTTCTAACAAATTACATAGTCGATTCAAATTCCAACAAACGAAGGAAATACTTTAATCAAGATCAGATACGACAGGTTATGCCATAAGATAGATAAGAAATAAGTACTATGACGTAAATAAATAGCAAGCTAAAATTACATTAACACATACTAAACACAAACATGTTGGTGATCAAGATTGATAAATAAAAAAAGTTAAACATAGATAGCATTTCTAGAGTTTCCATTATAAGAGGAACGTGATTGATAGTGAACTAGGTAGCTAAAAACGCATGATTACGGTAAAGGAAAATTATAAGCTCATAACATAGACTAATGACAAACTACCTGCCATAGAACAACAACAGAAAACAATACCTCTTCACAAATCACGGCTCTGACGACTTCAAAACATCTAAAACTTGCTTTATACGTGTGTGAAAGAAGTCCAGCTTCTTCAGGTAGAGCGCAGTCTCCTCCGCTCTCAGTTTTTTCCACTCTCTTTCCGTCTCAACCCTCTTCTCCTCTTCAATCAATTCCACCCCAGTCCCCAAAATCCAATCCTCAAAATTCCCACCATGGAACCTCACACCCTTTCCCGCCACCATCTCTGCATCACCATTCACATTCTCCACAAATTTAGCTTCCTTTGAATCCCCAGTTTCGACCATAGCTCTCTTACTTGGAGATTTCCATACAGCACTGCCCTTTTCCTTTGGACTCGCTATCACTTTCTCATCCTCATTATCATCACCATTCTTATTGCCCCATATCTTTTTGGACAATTCATAAGATTTTTGCTCGTGGGACTTTGTAAAGGTCCTCTCTTTACCCGGCTTCTCTTTACTTTTATTATTGACGAACTTCTTCTTCAACCTCCGAATTTTAGCTTGCAATTGAGCCCTAGTCACATCAACATGCAAATTTTTCCTAATAAAATCATGAAATGCATTCAGATCAGCAACATGGTCAGTCTTTTTCTTCTCAATGTAATCAAGCATGCCTTTAAGAACCACAATCTCATCATCCTCACTCCAAAGTCTCTGGAATAGCTGTTTCTTGGAATCATCGTTCGATTTTTTCTCAGAACTTTCGGCGTTGATCTCTGGTTTTTTCTTTGGCCTTTTAGAATCCTTGACATCACTCTCCTTCTCCATAGCAGGGCGTTTTGCGGCGACGGACTTGGTCGGGGATGTGGGTCCGGAATCACTGGGCTTGAACTTGAGCTTTCTAGTAGCGGTTTCCTGTGGGTCCTTCAAGGACATGGCGGCAAGGGGCTTGACAGATGGGTCGAGTTGGTCCGACTCCGATTCAGATCCGGTTTCAGATTCGGACTCTTCTGAAGAGGAAAGATGAGGTTTTGAGGAAGAGGATAAATTGGGTTTCTTAGGGGCGGGTGCAGTAGAGGGCATTTTGGCAATTTGAGGTTGGGGTTCCTCCTGTTCAGAGTCTGATTCGGAGGAACCGATTTCTTCAGATGAAGCGTCGTCTTCTTCAGTGCCGGATTCCGGAGCCATTTCTGGTTCGCGATTTTTAGACATTTTGCGTTTTTCTGGAGAGTGATAATTGTACAGAATAGTTTTTGCCTTCAGAAGCTAGGGTTCTTTCTGTAAAATTTGGGTAAATTGCGCCCTCCATCCCCCAACCATCGTAAATTTATCACTTCTACCTCCAACCTTTATTTCTTGACATTTGGATCTTTAACCTTTCATAAATTACGACTGTGGTCCTAAATAATAAACAATGTATTTTTTATTTTTCTGGAACATGGATCCTCGTTGATAGTTTGTCTATTTGACCGTAAAAAGGTCATGTGATTTTACATGTCTAATTTCTTAAAGAATAATTAAAACTGGTAAAATCTTAACTCTAACAAAGAAAGTTTGACGTGAGAATCCCATTTGATGTGCTTGAATATCTATATTGATTAGAAGTTGTGAAGCAGCATCTAAATTATGTTTGTGATGGGGACACAAACACGATTCTTCCTATCCTTCAAGGCACTGAAAAAATATCAATTTCAACTTTCAAATGTGAATCATCTGATGTAGAGTGATGCGGCATATAGAAAATGCCACCTCTTGATTCTATTGTACCTTATTCGAGGATTTTGGAACTTTAGGCTCTTCGGGCATCGATAAGCCAAAGAAATGACGAGTACCAAAAAATTTGTTGAGGTCTCCTTTTCATCCTCAACTTTTGTTGAGATATTTTATTTATAATGATCAAGAACTACAACTACAGGCACTAAAAGGTATCAAATGGTATCTTAGTAATCGACATGTTGCTAATTAGAATTCGATCGAATAAGAATCATTTGTTACCTCTGCTGTCATTTTTTCATTCATTCATGGCGTTCGAATAATGTTCAGAGAAGTTCTCTCTATTAAAGTGAAAGCCGAAAATACATTTTTATCATAGCATGATTCAACACCCTTTCATAGACTTAATGTTTTTTGATCGGTTATTTATATGTCCAAATGAATCTATAGACACATTGTACACCATTTTATTTCGATAAACCAAATGAACTTATAGACATTGTACACGAAAACGTTTCTTAATTTTTTCCTGATTTCTCGTAAGGGTGGATGTGGGTTGGATTTGATCCAATTTGGGCATAACCCAAACTAAACGACCAAGTCGATGTGATTAATTTCCCAAACGAGTCAATCCAATGTTTGGGTTGGTTCGTTTTTGTTTGATTTAGTTAGGTTATTTAGACTTAGGCAGAAGAACATATGAAAGGGCAAATTTTCCTAGACTTGCAAGTAGAAATTTCCCCAAATTCATTAACATGCAGAGTTTACAAGAAGAAACTTGCAAGCAATATATGCAACAACAAAAAAAAGAGAAAAAAAACCTAAAATACATTCAAAAATCTACAAGGGCAAAAATGAGTAGAAGAGAAGTTGATAAATTACTTGAGAGTTGAGAGCACTGAGATGGAGAGAGAGATGACTGGGAAAAGAGAGACACGACGATTAGAGTTTAACAAATCGGTAGTCTTAGAGAGATGGATTTCAATTTTGATTTTTCTGATTTCTAATTTTGAATTTTTAATAAGAGTTTAAAATTTAAAAAAAATTTATAATTTTTGGATTGGATCGTTTGGATTGAGTTTTGTAATCCAACACGAAATGTGAACCATCCCGTATAATTTTGCGTCCGAAACCAACTCGATCCAAACAAAAATCTACAAAAATTGACTCAATTAAACTGTTCAGCCCTAGTTCCTCATGCAGGTTACTAATCTCAAGTGGAGGGGGACCATATGTATAAAGCTTCAAAGATATTGCCACTTTTTGGAGTCAATGTCATGGTTTTGAGCATTTTGATTGAATGGCTCTTGTAGAGCCAAGTAGCATCACCTTATTTATTTTTTTCTTTGCATGCACATCGACCCAATGGAAGGAAGAATTTTTATCAAACTTTAATGAACACAATGAAAGAATAATATTGAGATGCTAAATAGATACAAAGTGCGACTTTGATGCACTAGATAAAGAATAATACTACGTAATAGAATAATAATACATTTTTTCCCAAAATATTGAACGTATCAAACATGTAATATATTAAAAGGCTTTGCTAAGTGTGTACAGACTTATTTCACAATTTTTTTATTGATCGTGAATCCCCTCTTATTAAAAATTCAAAATTAGAAATCGGAAAAATCAAAATTGAAATCCATCTCTCTCTGATACTTTACCGATTTGTTTCTCTAGTCGTCATGTCTCTCTTTTCGTAGTCATCTCTCTCTCTCAATCTCAGTGCTCTCAACTCTAGTAATCTATCAACTTCTCTTCTACTTATTATTTTTCTTTTTTTTGGGCAAGTTTCTACTTGTAAAACTCTGCATGTTTATGAATTTGGGGGAATTTTAGCCTTTTCATATGTTCAATTTCGATCTACAAATAGCAAAAGTCTATATTAAATCAATGCTCTTTGCAAGCACCATATTATTCAATGTATAATCCTTTTCGAAAATAACTTCATATTATCAGAGTCATTGGATGTCATCATGACGAGGATATTGTTCTCTAGAGGCTAGGGCTGACGTTGAATTCAAATTAATAGGGTTTGACAACTTTAACCCTAAATTTAACCCCAATTAGATTTTCAATAAATTTTAATAAAAGTTGATGAAACATGTAATTGGAATTTATGAATCTAATGCAATATGTGATTAAAATTAAGCTTTTGTTTGGTGAAAATTAAACTCATTTTTTTAGTAGATATTGATAAAAGTTGATTAAATATGCGGTTGAAAAGTAGTAAGTCTCATGAAATATATAATTAAAATTAATTGTCAACTTTAATTTTAATTCCTACAAAAGGGGCTAAGTGTTAACTTTGAATTAAATTTTAACTAACTTATTTAGTGAAATCTAGCCTGGACCTAGTCTCATTTTGAATACAATTTAAAAATTCAATCGAAATCAAATATTAATTTTAATCACACGTTTATTACTATTACTCATTATTATTCACATATTTTGTGGCATGATGAGTACCATTTACTATCTATTTAGACATTTTCTATTGATTTGAGACACCATATATACAATGTCAAAAGGATGGAGAAATACAATGGCATAAAATAAAGGTTTGAAGTATGAATGTCACGCTTAGGAAAGATACTTAAAAGGTATCGGCAAGTTCGAAATCATTCGTCACATTGTCTTTAATCGGAGCAAGTAAAAAATGTAGAAAAACATACTATTCTTCACCAAATTTTTTAACGACACTCTTATCAACTTTACAATCATACATTACATTAACTTTTATTAAAATTCCCTAAAAGTTTTATTAAAAAATTTATAAAACAACTGCAATAAAATTTAAATTACTATAAAATTACATATGAAAACGAGAAAAAAACAATAGATAATAAGAAGAGAGTGAGGTGATATATTACATTGGGGGTAGAATATAACATATAATATTTCATTTTTATAAACCAGATATTTAAAAGTAAAGTAGTGCTTTTTCAACGAACTGAATACATAAAAAGAAACGCTTTTAGTGAGTGGTGGCGCCACCTGTGAGCCCAGTTTATAACAGTCAATGACTCCTCGCCCGCCACCAAATTTTTCTCTCCACCACTCCTTTCCTTTTCCAATTTTCCTCCCACATCTTCTCTGTATACCACAAGGATACTGATTTTCTTCTTTCTTTTCTTTCCCTTCAAAAACAAACCCATTGAAAAAATCACTTCATATTGTACCTCCCGCTCAGGTGGAACAACTCTTCTCCGGCGCCAAGAATATGGAGTCTCCTCTGGAGGAAAATGGGAAATCCTCCAACTGGTTCTTTGATTATACATTACTTGATGATATTCCTGTCCCCGGCGGCGACCTCCCTGCTCTTGAAGCTACCACCTTTCACTGGACTCAACCCCATAATGCTTTCGTCCCNAGTCATTGGATGTCATCATGACGAGGATATTGTTCTCTAGAGGCTAGGGCTGACGTTGAATTCAAATTAATAGGGTTTGACAACTTTAACCCTAAATTTAACCCCAATTAGATTTTCAATAAATTTTAATAAAAGTTGATGAAACATGTAATTGGAATTTATGAATCTAATGCAATATGTGATTAAAATTAAGCTTTTGTTTGGTGAAAATTAAACTCATTTTTTTAGTAGATATTGATAAAAGTTGATTAAATATGCGGTTGAAAAGTAGTAAGTCTCATGAAATATATAATTAAAATTAATTGTCAACTTTAATTTTAATTCCTACAAAAGGGGCTAAGTGTTAACTTTGAATTAAATTTTAACTAACTTATTTAGTGAAATCTAGCCTGGACCTAGTCTCATTTTGAATACAATTTAAAAATTAATTTAAAAATTCAATCGAAATCAAATATTAATTTTAATCACACGTTTATTACTATTACTCATTATTATTCACATACTTTGTGGCATGATGAGTACCATTTACTATCTATTTAGACATTTTCTATTGATGAGACACCATATATACAATGTCAAAAGGATGGAGAAACGCAATGGCATAAAATAAAGGTTTGAGGTATGAATGTCACGCTTAGGAAAGATACTTAAAAGGTATCGGCAAGTTCGAAATGATTCGTCACATTGTCTTTAATCAGAACAAGTAAAAAAAGTAGAAAAACATACTATTCTTCACCAAATTTTCTAATGACACTCTTATCAACTTTACAATCATACATTAAATTAACTTTTATTAAAATTCCCTAAAAGTTTTATTAAAAAATTTATAAAACAACTGCAATAAAATTTAAATTACTATAAAATTACATATGAAAACGAGAAAAAAACAATAGATAATAAGAAGAGAGTGAGGTGATATATTACATTGGGGGTAGAATATAACATATAATATTTCATTTTTATAAACCAGATATTTAAAAGTAAAGTAGTGCTTTTTCAACGAACTGAATACATAAAAAGAAACGCTTTTAGTGAGTGGTGGCGCCACCTGTGAGCCCAGTTTATAACAGTCAATGACTCCTCGCCCGCCACCAAATTTTTCTCTCCACCACTCCTTTCCTTTTCCAATTTTCCTCCCACATCTTCTCTGTATACCACAAGGATACTGATTTTCTTCTTTCTTTTCTTTCCCTTCAAAAACAAACCCATTGAAAAAATCACTTCATATTGTACCTCCCGCTCAGGTGGAACAACTCTTCTCCGGCGCCAAGAATATGGAGTCTCCTCTGGAGGAAAATGGGAA
>CAIGRB010096850.1:102532-118284 GCA_903798255.1 Fraxinus quadrangulata | reverse complement strand
ACCCTCACCGCGTACCCTCGCCGCCACCACTCCCTCTACCACATAAAAGCTAAATTGCACTTGGTGTAGAATATATATGCATTCTCAAGGTCCGAATGTCACCCATGGAAACATCAAATTGTCCAATATCCCTCTCACAAAGTTATGAGCCACAAGTCTCAGATTTTGGACTAACCCAGCTGGTTGGAGTCATATCCTCTCCCACTCGTGTTGTTGGCCATCGTGCACTAGAAGTGATAGATCCTCGACAGAGTTTCCCAAAAAGTCGATATTATATATTTTGGAGCTTCTTATGGAGAAGGCACCATCTCATGCCCTCTTGACTGAGAAAGGAGTCGACCTGCCAAGATGGGTTCAATTAGTAGTTCGTGAGGAGTGGACTTCTGAAGTTTTCGATTTCTAACTCCTCCGGTACTAGAATGTAGAGGAGGAAATGGTACAACTATTGCAGCTTGAAATTGAATGCATGGGCCAACACCCGCACACACAAACACGACCTTCAATGGAAATAGGGCTAAAGCAGTAAAAATTATGTGATTTGTGTAATAAATTATCAACTATAAGTATAAATCAAATAATATAAAAATGATAATAGAGTTAGAAAAGTTGGTTTAAGAGAGTCACGATAAACGTTGTCCTAAAGTCATGTGGTCTTTCCTTCGCGCGGGTACTTTCAATACTGTATGACTCAAAGATAAAACTCTTGTAGCTCGTAGTCAATTCTTCTTCGATAGACATGACCACAAGGAGAGAAAGAACAAGACCTTATCAATTGCCAAAATTATAAAAGAAGATCATATAAAATGACTAGAGAGTGTTTTTCAGATATTTATTTTATTGTGTGTAAAATAATGAAAAATCTACCTAGCAGAAAAATTTAACACTCTCACAATGAAAATTAATCAAGTTAAATATAAGTTACAAATTTAATAATGAGATTAAATTTTGTATTCAATCTAAAAATTAAAATCAAAATTGAAAAATTAAAATACAAGAAAACTGAAATTTTAATTTCCAATTTGAAAGTTTTTAAACTTATTTTTAACATAGAGGGCGAAATAAAAATTACTTGCACATGCCAATTCATTTAGAAAAGAAAGAGAAATCCAAGATTCAGCTAAATCCATGAAGAATATAATCAACTTTTATTAACTTTTATCAAAATTTATTAAAAATCTTAATTTAATCTAAATCAAGTGGGGGATAAATAAAAAGTGACCATTTTCACATAACTTTTAGAGAATTGATAATTTTCCATTCAAGGTCTACCAGCTATCCTAAATGATAGCCTCCACACATTATCAAATTTTTCAGATAAGTTAGAGCTCGTTTGAGTCCCATTTTTGGGAAATAATGCATTTTTGAAATAGTATTTTGATAGAGAATATGTGGTTAAAAAATAAGAAATTTTTTTAGGTTTGTATGTAATTTAATTTTATTGAAAAATGTGTGATTGAAAATAAGAAAAATTATAATGTATTTTTAAAATAATGAGTACCAAAGGTCTTATTATATATACACATGCCAGGCACTTGTATTTTCAAAAATCTTGTACTTAAATCCTCGATCCACACAGTAAACTGCCTTTTTATATAAATTAATATTCAGCTAAGTACTGATTAAACCATGTTTAAGGACTTTAATAATGGATTTGGCTCAACAAAATAAGTGAATTAAGTTAGGGCAACACACCGTACCCTAGCCTTCATCGCAAAACGAGGTTAATTAAGCCGCTGTTAGTTTAAACATTAATTATAATCTAATACACTCGTATATTTTGCTTTTATATATAGATTATATGCACACAAAATATGCTAATGATCTTACATAAAAAGTTTAACCTTTAAACATCTATATATAGAGAGATGAGATTTATATACTTCAATTTAATCTTTGATATTAAAAATTTATCACTTCATAATTTTCCTAAATAATATGTAGTGCCTGTTTGAGCCTCATTTTTCTGCTAAGAATACATTTTGGAATAATAAATTGATAGAGAACGTGTGGTTAAAAAATAAGAATTTTTTTTAAATTTATGTGTAATATTATTTTATTGAAGAATGTACGATTGAAAAGAAGAGAAAAAAATATATATTTTGAAAATAATGAGAATCAAATAAGGGCATAATATGAGACCTCGAAATGCATGGATAAAAAATAATTTAAATATTTATAAACACTAATAAGAGTTGAATGTACATTGCACGTTATTCTGAAATAATTTATAAGAGTCGTAAAAGTAATATTTAATACTAATTTATTAGGAGTATTTGATGAGTTTCAAACGAACTAAAGATAAAATTTAGGATAGAAATTTAAGTGAAGAAAAATGTACTCACAAAATTCAACTTTTATGATTCGATTTTTTTGTGATAATGAAATAATACAAATGAACAACTTTTTTAATTGTTAATACATTAATTTAAACATTCATTAAAATTTCTAGATCCATGAATAGAAATAAATTTATTTATAATAACTCTATATTCTTGTAGATCAAGATTTATCAAGTCAAAATTCATTGAGTTTAGATTAATGTTAATTAATTAATAATAAGAAATTCGTACTTGACAAGGAATTTGTAATATTTATTACATATTAAAAACGAAAAGTAAGTTATTACTGAAATAATTGAATCATAGTAGGGTTAAAATCGTTCAAAAAATGATTCTCTCTTGATTTGATAATTAATATATTATAGATATGTTAAACGCGTAGTTTATTTATTTAACTTTGACCTTTAATAATATATTGGTATTTTTGAATTTGAGGATTCTTTTATGTTATGATACTATAAACTACTAACTTTAAATTGTAAAACATAAACAAATTTATTTATGTAATTAAACTTTAGTATTACAGTTAAACCTCGATAAAGTAATACTCTCGGAATCGGAAAAAATATTCATTTAACGAGATTATTTATTTATCGATAAATGAATAAATTATTCATTTATCGATAAATAAATATTTGTTATTTTAGAGAGAGCTTTTCAATATAAAATATGTACATTGTATGTGGTAAGAAAAATCAAAGACACTAATCAAAGTATTATTTGAATTTAGTCATTTGTTGAGTATAATGCATTTTGTAATAGTAAATTGATGAAAAATGTGTGGTTAAAAATGTAGGAATTTTTTTTTGAGTTGTGTGTAATATTATTTTATTGAAGAATGTATGGTTGAAAAGAAGAGAAAGAAAAATATATTTTGAAAATAATGAGAATCAAATAAGGGCATGATATGAGACCTCGAAATGCATGGATAAAAAATAATTTAAATATTTATAAACACTAATAAGAGTTGAACGTACATTGCACATTATTCTGAAATACTTTATAAGTATCGTAAAAGTAATATTTAATACTAATTTATTGAGAGTATTTGATGAGTTTCAATCGAACTAAAGATAAGATTTTTTTGTGATAATGAAATAATACAAATGAACAACTTTTTTTATACTACATTTGGTACATAAGAATTAATTGTTAATACATTAATTTAAACATTCATTAAAATTTCTAGATCCATGAATAGAAATAAATTTATTTATAATAACTCTATATTCATGTAGATCAAGATTTATCAAGTCAAGATTCATTGAATTTAGATTAATATAAATGTTAATTAATTAATAATACGAAATTCATACTTGACAAGGATTTTATAATATTTATTACATATTAAAGACGAGAAGTAAGTTATTATTGAAATAATTGAATCATAGTAGGGTTAAAATCGTTCAAAAAATAATTCTCGCTTGATTTGATAATTAATATATTATAGATAAGTTAAGGAGTAACAGAAACGTTTAGTTTACTTATTTAACTTCGACCTTTAATAATATATAGATATTTTTGAATTTGAGGATTCTTTTATGTTATGATACTATAAACTACTAACTTCAAATTGTAAAACATAAACAAATTTATTTATGTAATTAACCTTTAGTATTATGTCATTTGTATTGGAGGTGGGTATTAACTATTAAATAAATAAAAGGCATATGAACCTATATTGAATGAGAGCCCCTTTGAGTTTTATTTTATTATAAGAATGCGTTTTAGAATCGTAAATTGATGGAGAATGTTTTGTTAAAATAATAAGAAAATATTTTCAATTTGCGTGTAATATTTTTTATATTAAAGAATGTGTATTTAAAAAGAAGTACGAAAAAAATATATTTGAAAATAAATATAAATCAAATAATGGAAAAAAGCTCACAAATGTCAATAAACAGCCTTAGATGCTATATTAGCTTCAAGTTCCAACACTTCTTAGGCTACCAGAACCATTAGGCATAAACCGGATTCTATGTAATAGGCATAAAAAGCTACGTATATAAAACAACTCGTAGCCAAATGAAGATGATTTCATCAAAGAATTATTTTAATATTTTATTATTTGAGAAATATTTATTTATTCAAATAAATTATCTTTTTGTATATTTGTTTTGAAGATGACTTTTGCAGCCAATCTTCAATTCTATCCACGAATTATTTAATTTGCATAATTAACAAAAAATACAACATGGATTTGTTTAGCCAAAGAAACCAAATTTTGTAATGTGAAAGCACATTTACACCAAGATTGTCTTGTATGTGCCTCAACTTTGAAACTAGTTTAGCCACCACCTTAGGGCTCGTTGCTCGATCATCATCAGCCAATTTCGTGACTTTGCTAATTTTCTGCTTTGCAGAGAGAGAACTTTCGTCATTTAGGCGCCCTTGAAGAATGGTCTTGGGTCTTGGATAATGCTTCATACAACAGCATAAACTAGACATCCAATGATTCAATTATCGTTACAAGGAGGGGCACGTTACAAGTTACTTTTTCACATTTTTACTTGTAAGGAAATTTCGCGTTATTCATGAAAGAGTTAAAAAAAAACTCATCTACATTAAATTAAATAAAAGTAAGAAGTATTTACAAACGTGGTCGTTGAATTCTAGAAACATCGACATGGGATTTGTCATGTGCAGATGAAGTTAGAAATCTAAGATTTTAACGAGAATCGCGCTTTTATTGCACTCAAAACCTTAAATTGAACCACGTAATGCCCTTGATACAAGCTCATAATCCCAAGTTAAGAAAATCCCATAGATGTTCAACACTTCCCTTTTAAATGAGTAGGTTGAATACTAAAAGATTAAAAAAATAATCAAAGGAAGCACCAACTATATTGAAGTAATTAGTAAAAGGGAGCTCCCTTCAGTCCAAGCATAGAGAAGTATAGGATGAAATTTATCTCCCGCATCATTCACACAGTTACAGTAGTAAAAAGCCACATCCCTTCTACTGCATTTGAGCGAATGAGTCGGCAGATAATTCGAGCCCTTCACCTATCCATGAGTGGACCGAAGGAAGCTCTCTTAAACTAATATTTGAAATATAAGTTATTAAAGAATCAAAAAGCTTGAACTATTGAATCTTAATTTTTTGCTCCATTCAAATATACTTCCCAGTTAACAAAACCAGCAATATCAAAATGCTTGCGCTAGTGTAGATCTGGCGAGTTGAAGATCTTTTTGTTATGGTATGTTGCAGGATTGTTTCTCAAATCAACTACTGTTGAATTAATAATCTGTGATGTCAAACTAACAGGATTTTTAAGCCATAATATGAACTGAAATTCTGCTCTACTCTGAAGGCAAGAACATATTGTAAAACAAAATATTTTTGGTTCATGCAAAAAATATAGAAATTGGGTCATATATATTAAAAGCTTCAGGGGTGAAGAAGGGGCAAAAAAGTTTATTAATCCTGCTGAGGCACTCCTCTAAAATAACAACATAATAAACCCTAAAGCGACTAATATAAATGTTCACCTTCAAATTATATTTAAATTCTAATTAAAAAAAAAAAACTAAACTAACAAAGGAATTGAGTTTTTCAAGATGGAAAGATGCCAGCATCAGCATGAATACTAACCCTAACCCTGGAAAAGATACCCACAACAATAGGAAAAAAAAAAACCACTTGCCTGGGAGATCTTAAATTACCAAATACCAAGGCAAAAGCATTGGTAATTGTTAAAGAATATATCCCACATTAGTTAAATTTTAAAATAATAAACGACTACTCTTGTTAACCTCTTGATATAGAACCCAAGTTCCAATATCTTATCAAAGACCACAATGTTCAAATGAGGATGATTAGGTCTAAAGCTTAAACTAATTACCAGTAAACAGCATACGAGTTGGTTGACCTTTTAAAATGGAACCCAAGTTCCATATGACTACTTCTGAGTTCTGACTTTCTCTTGCAATATATATTTGGTTGATTCATAAGCATTTTACACCTTTCGCCTATTATAAGCTGATTTTAAGAGTGAGTTATATATGATGTAGTTTTCATAATTGTGTTTGTAAACTCACATCCAGGCCTTTTTACAAGTGACATGCATATCCATTTCACATTAATTATACATCTCCTGCATTGCCATTGGATAATATGTACCTGAATCTTGTCGGCTCCTTTAGAATTAAAAGCGATGACATATAATGAAATCTAACACAAAATAAGGAACCATAAAAAATATAATCACAAACCAACAAGAAAAGAGGAGAAATACTCAACTTACTGATGTTGAACAGTGTGACAGATCCATGCTGGTAACTTCCTTTCTTCTCAAGCAGAATGTGCAGTGAAAAACACAAAAGGTTAAAAATGAAATCTCAACAAAGAAGAGTTCAAGAAAATGAGAGAGAGAGAGAGAGAGAGAGAGAGAGAGAGATGAATGAAGTATAATGGAAAATCATCCCTCCCCAACAGCCACAACACAGCCACAGAGAGAAGAAAGTAATATAAAGTGGAAAAGAGAAAAGCAGAAAGCAGAAAAAAGAAGCTGTGGTTGAGGAGAGGATGATGGATCACTGTCTTCATGGGAGTCAGAGAAAGAGAAAGCGATATAAGGATCTCTACAAATCTGGAAAAGGAGGGGGAAATGGGGTTTAGGAGATTTCTCAGGTGATCTTGTAATTGCAATTGGATATATATTTATACACAGATGAATAAAGGGCTCCCCTCTCTCTCTCTCTCTCTCTCAGAACCGCACTGTATGTGGGGACTGGGGACGACGAAAAAACATGTGTAGTTTTCTTAGACCATAGCCCTTAAATTTTGCCTGTCTACCACTGTGTGTATGTACTTGTATATACTGTCCGGCCTCTACTTTTCTACAAGTATTTTTATAAACTACTGGAGAAGCTAGATTAGGGTTAAAAAATTGCATTGAATTGTATCTCGTATGATGGGGATGGATCAGCGACCAAAGACCCTAGGTTAGTCTGGTCGGTCCGGGCTGATAAAACCAAAAACACGAGGCATGACTCGGTTGGGCAGACCTCCAAGCCGACTTTTCTTTTTCTATATTATTTTTTTCATTTTTAGCTAATTTTCTGAAAAAATGAAAACAAGTTCATTTTGATTGATTAGCGTTAGGACTTGGAGTTGTTCTATAAACAATAAGCAATTAGGAAAAGTATTTCAATCATTTATATATCTAAGAGCATCCATGTCAAAGTCAATTTGGGACTTTTATTCACACACCTCCCCAGAAATTCACTCTAGAATGAAAAATCACATCATCATTCACCGAACAACACGACCCCTATCCGGTGATGAACTTTTCAAATATCTAAATTGCAACTAGTTAAGAAGATCACACACTTCAAAAAAATCTGCATCATATCCACCGCACCATGCCCACATTACCTTGAAGATTCCACCACCATAAGAATTCACTATGACGGAATAAGTCACTACATGTTACGATTAACTAGGGCACCATCTTCATTTGAACCTTTGTTAATTAAATTCATCCCGGGAAACAAATTATAGTTCATTCTTGAGGTGTAAGTCGCTACATATCACAACTAACTAGGGCCCCATCTTCATTCGAACCTTCTAATTATGTCGAGAAATTTATCGTGTATATGCTTTAGTATGAGGATGATTTTGATACTAACAATTAAAAGACTTCGAGTTTTTTTTTTTTTTTCAATAGCTTAATCTTTTAGGAGGGTACAAATTCTTTATCTGAGAATGACTTTGAATGGACTGAGGTTTTTTTTTTCAATAGCTTAATTTTTTAGGAGGGTAAAAATTCTTTATAAATTCAAGACCATCATTTCACGTGTAACGGGAACTTTTGTGTGTATATCAATCTCTAACACATAATAATAGCATAGAGATAAGAATTTAGTCCTACTTAATTTTGTTTCATAAAATATCACTTTTTTTTTTTGTCAATTTCTTCACATATATTTGACAGCATATTAATTTAATTTCTTCTTTTGTTTCTTTCTGGCCAACGCAGCCTCACAAGTAGTTACATGTTTGAATTGAATTTCAATGTACTTCCTTGATTGCTGATTTAATTACTTTATTAATGAGTAGAATTACTCGGTCGGTCCAATTATGCTTAAAATACATGCTTAATATGTTTACAATGTCCAACTCGTTACTTTATTCAAAAATGTTTTAAATTTTGGAGCCTTTTCAAGACTTTACGGAAAGCACTTTTAAAGCCTTTTGAGAGATTTTCAAGATTCTTGTTTTTCTGTTGACGCTGTCAAATTGGTCCTTAAAATCCTCTATACATATGCCTTCAATAATTTAAATTATTAAATTCTTTTTTTTTTCTTTACATCAATTCCACTATTCATAGTGTTTTTGAGTTACTAGCATATATAATATCACTCTTTTTTCTTAATTTAAGAATCTTGTGCCCAAAGGAGTGAGCTTGTACCTTATAAATTTTTGTGTGATATATTATATGTTACATGAATATAGAATAATATAAAAAAAAAAATTGATTACAATAAGAACATAAACAAACAAAAAATGAAAACTGTAGAAATATGTTAAGCACTGAAAATACTATAAATCTGCAAATTGAGGTCTGTGTGTACACAGTTTTCTTAAAACAAATTTGTTCCCTCACCGTAGGTACTTGAAGTTTAAACTGAACGTCTATCTCCCAAAATACGACAGAAGAACTTGTAGAATCTGAACACTTCAATTTCTACTCCGACGAAATGACTTTGTATCAGAACAGCACCACCAAAACTTAGATGAAAATGAAAAAAAAATTGTGAACTGGAGCTGGAAATTATGCAAAAAAGAGTGTAATTTTTCTGGTGTTGAATAATGGAAAAATATGCTCAATTATAGACTTGGCCCCCATGAATGGTGAGTAAATATGTCAATTAACTCAAAACTACAATGGTAATAACCATTGGAGTTTCAACGATTTCGAAACTAAAAAATCAGTTGGAGAAAGAAAAAATTAGCAAAACGTCGACATTCCTAAAGGGCCAAATTTTGTTCCGTTCGGTCCGATATTCGTGTACGCACATAAGTTCAAGGTTCGATGTACAATTTTTGGTCTTTAATTTGCACTCCCTGAGCTCACATATGGAGAGAGACTTTATGCTACATATTTCGTGTTAAGAAAGGTCAAGGCTTATTTGTCGAGGTGTGGGCCACATGGCTGGTGTGAGTTTTGATGTCGATAATGTGTGATTAGGTTAACTGGATGCTAATGAGTTTGAAGGACTTCTTTTCAAATGAGTTAGATCGTCCCTTTTCATTCCATCTTGCAAATGGGTTAGATCGTCCCTTTTCTTTCCATCTTTAAGCAGTTTAGCTAGGCTGGCGTGAATACATGATCTTGTCTGTTCCCGTTCTTGTCTTTTCTCCTTGTTGCCGGAATAGGTGCTCTAAGCTTTATCCGACCACGCCGTATATGTATGTCTCCATTTGACCTTGGATTTGTCCTTTGACGGTAGTTTTATAGTAATATGTGGCTTATGATCACACCCTTTCAAAGTATAACCACATATAAAGTGGTCATTACTTTCATCAACTTTTTATGTACGATAAACTTAAATATAGTTTTCCCTCCAACATAAAACATCTTCCAATGGTCCACTTTGAATTCCAATTTCTCATTCACCCTTTATAATTTTTGGCAAGTAAATATATGATCTCGATATTCTCATTGAGGAGAACACATATCAACTTTGATCTTCCAAATTGAACTAACGGGTCCCGCCTAAAATTGTACCAAAAGTAAGCTTAACAAAGCCTTTTTTCCAACAATCCCCCACATTAATGAAAATTGGGAACGACACAGAAATGTGAGACATAAAAACTTGGTAATATAGTTCAACGGTAGAAACCAACATAGGATAAGTAGGTATTACCCTTTGAACCTTCACTTGTGAAAGCATATTTACTTTACTAGTTGACCAGTTAACGTGCTATCTTTGAATTGTTCTACCATTTATGTAAACGATGATATACTCCACATAGGATTCTTCTTAACATAATTCAGTTCACTATCATATTCGTTTTTTGCCAGTTACGTATGCCTGATTCTGCGAGTTCTTAAGAATTGAGTCCCACACAATTTTCTTTGAAGCGGCCCAATTTCTCTCTCACATAGGTAATTTTTTATTGCAAGTAACCCGCATTACTTTGCTTGATTTTTGCATAAGAATAATTAAAAGCATATTGCTTATTTTTCATCCTTACGGCGTCATTGTTATATCATAGGATTTGACATGAGGTAACATCCACCATAGTGATTCAATTAAGTTTTTACAATTAGGTTGTCCATTGAACTTAGATCTTGAGATTTCCAGCCAACTACGTTAGATTTCCTTTTTATTAACTTATTCGTTCAAAGTCTTATCAATTTCGATTATTTTTCAACTAACTCTCTATTTAACTCTTTGGTTAGCGGATCTGCAGTGATATCCTTTGACCTTATATAATCAATAGAGATCACTCCAGTTGAGAGTAGTTGCCTTATGATATAGTGTATATGACGTATATGTCTCGACTTACCATAGTACATGTTACTATGTGCCTTTCAATTGTTGATTGACTATCACAATGTATGCAAATTGTCGACAGGAGTTTTGATCATCTTGGAATATCGTCTAAGAAGTTGCGTAACTACTCAGCCTCTTCACCTTATTTATCTAGAGCTAAAAACTCAGATTCCATGATAGGTCTGACTATAACTATTTATTTAAAGGATTTTCAGGTTATAGCTGCACCTCCTAATTTGTACACAAATCTACTAGTAGACTTTGAGTCTTTTATATCAAATATCTAATTAGCATTACTGTATCATTACTATTTGGTATAGTGCAGTCCAAATTACGAGTATATCTTAAGTACCCTAGTATTCTAACTATTCATTTCCAGTAATTTGTTCCTAGATTACTCGTATATCTACTCAGTTTACTAATATGTAGGCTATGTTTGATCTTGTACAACTCACCAAGTAAATTAGACTTTCAATAATTTTCGAGTATTCTACTTGAAAGACACTTTCACCTTTATTTTTAGATAAATTTTGACTTGCATCTATCGGTATTCTAGTCATACAAGAATCATCCTTGCTGAACTTTTCTAAGATTTTGTCTACATAATGTGACTGACTTAGAACGAGTCCATCTGTTGCTCTTGAAATTTTAATTTCAAGCATAACATCAACTAAACACATATATTTCATGTTACCATTTTTAGTGTCGTTGACGTAAACACATTTGCTATACTTATTGATTTTAAATCCACACTCCATCATGAATTATCAATTTTTTCATGCATTGTTTGAGTGTTTGTTTCAAGTCATATAATGATTTTACCAATTTACAGACTTTCTTTTCCCGTCATGGTGATGAAAACCCCTCAGATGGATTTCTCCCTCTAAATTTTCATTCAAAAAAGCAGTTTTAATATCTATTTGATATACTACAAAATTTTGCAGAGCAGAAATTGCAAATATCATCATAATTGATATTATTCTCGTCACTGGAGAATATGTATCAAAATAATCAAAGTCTTTCTGTTGCCTGTAACATTTTGTTACTAATGTGACCTTATACTTTTCGATAGTTCCATTTGCTTTCATTTTTCATTTTTATTTTTTGAAAATTCATTTATAGTCTAGTGATTTAATTTCTGGAGGAAGATCCACTAGTTCTTTTGTATAATTTTACAAAATGGAATCTATTTAACTTTTAATGACACCTTTCCATTGAGGTCCTGCTGAAGAGTTCACAGCTTTTTGATAGTTTTGAGATTTACTTTCTAGTATATAGGTCAGAAAATGAGAACCATAATATTTTTCTATCGTTTCCTTTTTGCTATGTTTTGGTTCAACCACAGCTTCCTCTTCTTGTTCTTGGTCTTGATTATTTCCAATCGTAGTCTCATGTATCTGTTTAAAAGAGCTTGCTTCTTTTTTGGATCTGTACGAAAATACATGTTCAAAGAATGAAGTATTTATCGATTCCATTATCTTATTTTTGTGTATGTCTAGGATTTTAGATTCATGCACAAGAAATCGATAAGTACTACTATTATGTGCATAGCCAATGAAAATGCAATCAATAGTTTTCGAATCTATTTTTACTTTCTTTGGTGTTGGAATAATCACTTTAACAAGAAACACACACACTCATAAGTATTTATAGAAAGACTTTCTTCGTTTCCATAACTCATAAGGGGTCTTTTCCGTTTTCTTTCGGGATAACATAGCTTCCCTCCACATGTTTTGAGTAACTCAAAACGTACTAGTATTGCATTCATAATTTCTTTTAAGGTATGATTTCTTCATTTAGTAACACATTTTATTGCGATGAATAAGGTGTAGTGGTTTCATGTATGATTCTGTGTTGTGTACAGAATTCAGCAAATGGTGCTTTATACTCACCACCTCGTTCACTTCTCAACGCCTTAATTTTATTATTAAGTTAATTTTCAATTTCATTCTTATAGAGAATAAATTTCTTTATAGCTTTCATCTTGTTAAGAAAATAAATATAACAGTATCTTGTGCTATCGTCAACAAAAGTAATGAAGTACTTGTTGCCACATCTTATTTGTAAAAAATTTAAATCACATATGTTACTAAAAATTAAATCAAGTGGTTCTGTATTCTGTTCAATTGATTTAAAGGATAATTTTCTCAATTTTGTCTCAACATAAGTTTCGCGCTTATATTTGAAATCAATATGAAACGCGGGTATGCAATTCAAGTTAACTAGTCTACGTAAAATATCATAGTTAGCATGTCCTAGTCTATCATGTTACAAATTGGAAAATTCAATCAAGTAAGTAGAAGAGTTCACTTTATTCATTTTTGATTTAATAACCATTACATTTAACTTAAACATACTATTGAAAACACAACATTTTCCGACATATATTCTACTTTTTGACAAAATAACTTTGTCTGACTCAAATACAATACGAAAATCATGCTTATTTAGAAACAACCCAGACACTAGGTTTTTACGGATTTTTTACACAGACAACACATTGTTAAGAGTCGATTCTTTTCCCAAAATCATCTTCAGAACCACATTTTCTTAACCCTTGATTTCAAAAGTTGCCGAATATTCCATGAACACTTCTTTCCTTTCTCAATTGCGTCGAAAGTAGTAAATAGCTCTTTATCATAGCACACATATCTTGTAGCTCCGGGGACAATCCACCACTTTTTTAGGATTGAACCCACCATATTCACTTTAAAAATGACGGCTGGGAGATTCATCTTTGTCAAATCATATGCCATGTAGTCAACCACATTTGTTTTTTTCTTCTTCTTTAGCAATTTGCACTCCTTTTGTCATGGTACTATACACGTTTGGCGAATCTGCCAGGCTATTCATAATATAGTTTTGACACATAAAATTCGAATAGTTTTAAGTATCAAGTGCACAGATTGCTTGAACATCTCTCTCATTGAGTTTTGGTGCAGTCTCGGTCAAGAATCTCACAACATAGTAGTCAAGTAAAATAACATTTTGTGCTGCCTTTTCTTAAAATTCAAGTCATTGAATTTCTTCAATTTTTCTTCATGATTAACCGGGACAGTAACATTATTGCCACTTGTTGGAGCCACAATTTGACTCACAGTATGACTTGGCAATTTAGCTAAAGTCTAAGCCACAACAAAACTAGGCCCTTGAGCTACATCAGAGCCCACAGCCTAATTTTCAGTAGCCACAAATTGGGTCACATCCATGTTGGTTGATTCGGTTGCGATTTCTGAAAAATCAAATGAATATCAGTTTTTGAACAACAATATATGAATCTGCTTGTTCTTACTTTCGAATCTGTTTTAAATATAATTTTTTTATTACAGTAAGAACATAAACAAACAGAGAATGAAAACTGTAGAAATATGTTAAGCGCTAAAAATACTATAAATATGCAAATCGAGGCCTGTGTGTATACAATTTCCTTAAAACAAATTCGCCCCCTCATAGTTGGTGTTTGAGATTTAATCCTTACATCTGTTTCTCAGGATACAACGAAAGAACCTATAGAATCTGAGTACTTCAATGTCTACTCAGGCGAAATGAATTTGTGTCAGAACAATACCACCAAGACTTAGATGAAAATGAAAAAATTTCTGAGAACTAGAACTAGGAATTATGCAGAAGATAATGTAATTTTTCTAGTGTTGAATAATGGAAAAACGAGCTCAGTTATAAACTTAGCCCCCATGAATGATGAGTAAATCTGTCTATTAACTCAAAACTATAATGACAATAATCATTGGAGTTTCAAGAATTTCAGAAGCTTAAAAGTCAGTTGGAGAAATCAAAAATTAGCAAAACGTGGACACTCCTAAAAGGCCAATTTTTGCTCCATTCAGTCCAGCATTCGTGTATGCACACAAGTTCAAAGCTCGATATACAATTTTTGGTACTTGATTTACGCCCATGTGCTTGCACGTGGAGAGAGCCTCTATGCTATACATGATTATACACTTTCAAAGTGTAACCATATATAATTGCTTTCATCAACTCCCTATGTGGGATAAATTTAAGTATAGTTTTCCCTCCAATATAAACAATTTTCCAATAGTCCACTTTGAACTCTAATTTTTCATTGACCCGTTTATCATTTTTGACAAGTAAATATATGATTTTGATATTTTCACAGAGGAAAACACAGATCAACTTTGATCTTCCAAATTGAACCAACGGGTACACCTAAAATTGTGCCAAAAGTAAGCTCAACAAATCCATTTTTCCAACCTTATATACATACCCTTATTCATGTACTCTTACTAATTTATTATAAACAAATTTGAAGGTATTGAAGAATTCTTATGGAGATGCTCGTCATCTCAATACAAACGTAAAAATATATTAACGACCTCAAGATTGACTTCTAATAATTTCTTTCTAATTTCAAGTCAAAAGACATTAGATTGACTTCTAATTCTAGTGATGGCAAAAAAAAAAAACCTGCTCCGCCCTATCCCAACGGGTTGGCGGGGCGTGGATCGCCGCAGCGTCTCGGGTCTCGAGTCTCGGGGCAGGGCCAGGCGGAGATGCCTCGCCCAGAACCTACCCCCTGAAGAATTAAAAAAAAAATTAATTAACTACAAATTACAAAAACACAAAAAAGGCAACTGGATTTTAAAATTTTGAATTTTTATTTTAATTGAAAAATTTTGAGAAAAAAGGGGGGGGGTGCAGGGAAGGTCTGGGCCCCGCCCGTCTAAGGCGGGGCGTGGATGCCCACCCCGACCAGACCCGCCCCGAGCCCCGCCCCACTGCCACCTCTATCTAATCCTCATTCTATAACAAAATTAATTTATTTGAAAATAAAGTAAAATATGATCCAGTGTCTTTTTGAATTTTCAAGGAAGTCGTCTACTTTCGGTGTGCAATTCATTTTCCTACATATATTTTTATGTGTAATAA
>CAIGRB010096850.1:82841-101727 GCA_903798255.1 Fraxinus quadrangulata | reverse complement strand
GGGGGGGGGTGCAGGGAAGGTCTGGGCCCCGCCCGTCTAAGGCGGGGCGTGGATGCCCACCCCGACCAGACCCGCCCCGAGCCCCGCCCCACTGCCACCTCTATCTAATCCTCATTCTATAACAAAATTAATTTATTTGAAAATAAAGTAAAATATGATCCAGTGTCTTTTTGAATTTTCAAGGAAGTCGTCTACTTTCGGTGTGCAATTCATTTTCCTACATATATTTTTATGTGTAATAAACCCAGCTTGTATTTATTATTTGACATTTTGGATAAGCTTTCTTTTTCATTTACAAAAAGAAACTGGTATAATGAAGGCAGGCCATGTGCTTGTGTCTTTGTACTAAGTATATACAGTTGTCTGAAAACATATAAAACATCGAACCTCAAACAACCACAAGCAATGGCCATGATATAGGATGCTTCCTGTTGGTTTGTCTGGTAAAGACTTAGGACATTATTAGAAGTTAGAACTATACGTCCAAATTTGATTCCTCGTATTCATAAATAACTAATACGTTGAAGATAAAATTTAAATAAATACTTTAGAAAAGATTCGTGTTGTGGTGCATAATAGAGAGCAAGATAAATAAAATGTTCAAAGAAAATAATGTCGATTTGGATTGTAGAAGTCGAGAGGAAATTTCAACCTACTATTTATTTATTTTAGCTCTTCATAGTCAGTCAGGTAGAAAATCTTCTCAGAAAGAGATGATAGAAAAACGTATTCCATTCAATAAAATATATGGCAGTTAAAATAGCTATTGGATATGTTATAATTGTGCATAATCTTCTCTACTCAAAAACCTTGTATTGTCACACATCGACAGAAGACACTTGATCGGATATTTTATATATAGATACAACAATTGTTTAAAGACACGAGTAAATAAACAATATCTATTTACTAACATGATTCACGAAAACTTGATCCTACATTTTTCAGCGCATTCGTATCCTCAACATTGTGCAAAATTCCGTTAAGAGATACTAAAGCAACTTATTTGCACATCGTATTTTTAAAAAACATAATCTACCATTATTCAATGGTGTGTGGTTTAAAATAAGTTTAAAAAAAAAGTTTTGAAATAATGATAGACAAACATAAACAAAATTGTGACTAAATTTTCTATTCCTCATTTTAAAGCACACGAAAAATGTGCTAATTGATGAATAGTTAAAAATAAAAAAAAATGTAAAGAAAAAATTTAAAAGATATAAATGTCACAATAAATAACTTTTAATACAATTAAAATTTGATACATTCATAATAAATTATGGTACGACAATAATGATGAAAGATATGGGCGGTTTGACACTTAAATGCCTTAGCAGTACAAAAGGTTGGACTCTTCTTTCTCTTTTAGCTGGTTTGACGGAGATTAACCAAAATGTCCATTTACGAAGCATGAACCAATTTTACTTAAAAATTTATACAACTTTGGCGAGCCAGCTCTCGAGCTACTCACGGCTCTTGTTTCTTTTAATTATAAATTAGATTTCAACTCCCGAGGATAAGCCGGCTCATGAGCCAACGGGCGGCTCATACAAAGTTTTTGTTGTTCGGCTCACATCCACCGCTTGCCTTGGACGCGAGCTCGCCTACGAGCTGTACGTCCCACTTCCTATCATATAATATTATGGTGCACACATCGCAAAGTCCACAATTAATGTCAATGTGTATGTACTGTGCCGGTCAATAAGAAATTAACTATATTGCCAACCAACTTTTCTATCACCTTTCTTCTTTACAGTAAAATGAAATCATACTGAATTCTTCATGTGCGGCATGTCATCTATTTCCAAGACTTCTACATGATCCTCGAAAACCTTAGCCGATAAGCAAACATGATTGTTTGATACTTCTTTGTATCACAGCTTTGCAACCAAGTATAACACTGATCTCGACGTTGATTTCCTAGAGTCAACGTCCAATTGATAGTTTAACGCTGAGTACACTAGGATATAATTCTTTGTTCTCTAATCCTAAGATAATTGGAAATTTACTTCATGGTTATGCAGCGTTCTGGTCTAGGGTCATATGGATACCGACTCAATATCCCAATAGCATAGCCAATATCCGGTCTAATGCACAGCAAGACATACATGAGACTATCAACTGCCGAAGCACAGGTTATCCTGCTCATAATCTCTACCTCGAGGAGTTCTTAGGATATTGCTCATTCAAGAGGTGGATTTCCATGTCCAAAGAAGTTAGTTCTCTTTCTTGGAATATATTCGTTCATTTTGCTAGTGTATGAATCATAACAAATAATATATCAACAATGTGAGATGGAAGATGTGTTATATCGATGCTTGTGTGACAATGTGACATGGTCTTGCCTGGCAAAGGCAAATCAGCAATTAAGAAACATAACAAAGACTAAACCTAAGAAAAGAGCTCTGACTTTTGCTATAACAAGGTCAGCCAATCGGCACTATTAAGCTTTTAAGCTTTTGTTTCTAGTCTGAACCACATCGTTCACTCTGAGAATGCAAATGCTCTAGCCAAACAATGTGACAACTATAACCAATTGAAGAGGTCAGGTTCAATATTTCCTAGAAGATAGCACGGATGAAAGCCATAAGCTCACTAAATGGAGCCCTGCTTGGGGTCGACAAGCCAGCATGACCAACAAGCCAAGGACAGCAGCAGCAGTCAGGAATTTATATTGCCTCGATCAGGATTTCAGAAGAATTTGCTACTGAAGAGGTTAATGAATCTCAAATACTTCGTGGTCATTTTCACTCTAGGTTAGAAGAAATCGTTACACCAACACTTTATGGGCTGTGGCAAGACAGGGTCCCATTATTCTCGTATACTCATTCTTCATTTTAACTAAGATCTTCTCACTCTCCATTTTAACTACATACACCCTAAGACCATCCCACTCCATGGTGGAAAAAAAAAAATCAAAAAATCAAAAACCCCTCTAAACTCTCACATTTTACCTTGTTCTATACTTGCTAACTTGATAGTCGAAGAAGAAATGGTCACCCCTCCAAGAGGGTGGCCGAACTCACTAACCAGGTTTCCTTCTTGTTTTTGCAGAAAAACAGCTACTTTTACCGATCAAGAGACCATCAAGATTTTGAGATCCACTCTATTCTGCTGGATTCTGTCGACAATATGTGTTTCTTTCTTGATTTTAGCAGCTAGAATAAATACATATACAAACAAGAATTTGGTAACACGCAAATGCTAATTAACGACCAATCAGCGTGTTTACATGATGCTTAACACGAAATATAATCATTCTCAATCCCTAATTGACACAGACAATGGCAATCCTTTTGCTGATTTTTAATTAATTAAAATATCTGGTATCTTCTTGTCAAAAGCTGCTTCATCCTTTGCATTAATATATTCACAGCCAATGCAACGTCTTAAAAGTCCAATTAAATTTCAAAGTTCAAGAGATTATATCTTGGCCAAGTCCAACTAAACTTCAACAGACTACGTCGCTAGTGAAAAACACTAGCAAGCTCTACGAAGTTCCAATCAAGTTATAATTAACAGTAAACAAACAGTTTAAAGGAGGAACAAAAAATAAAAACCTCAAAATAGGAAGACAAAAAATTGACCAAGCCAAATATGTATCAAAATCTGGAAACAAACTTTTAAGACATTTTTAATACAGTCAAAACACTTACACTTGAGCCAAAAACATGAAAGAATATTTAAAAAGCAGGCAGTCAAGTCACATAACAGCGGAACTCGAAATCTAAATGTGCTAGATGGAGCCTATCACCACATATCTAGAAATCCTAGGCAGATTCAGCCTGAGATAAAAATGCTCTTCCTGGTTGACGCTGAGCTAGTGGCCCGTGACATCCCAAAAGCTGCAAAATCAAATAGAAATTCTCATATAAAGTGAACTGCAGAAGTTTAGGAAGCCCAGCCTCCAAGACATTAGATAATAAAGGGGAACATGTAAAATAAACTTGACAAGATGGGAAACAGCAGCAAATATTTTAATTAATCATTGAGGTAACAACTGACCTTAGCATTTACACCATCAGACATGATACGATTCTCAGATTTCCACTTCAGGTAATCAGTGCGGCTATATTTAGTGAACCCCCTGAAATTCAAGATGGAGAGCAATACTTTAACATATGCAAGTCTCAGTTAATCCAAATATGATACATAAATGAAAGTCAATAGCGAATCGCCTACCATTTCCTGCTGACAATAATCTTTTGACGGCCAGGGAATTTGAACTTAGCACGGCGCAATGCTTCCTGGGCGTTGTGGCTGTTGTTATCTTTGCAGCGAACAGAGAGAAGAACCTGACCAATAGCAACACGAGCACAAACACCTTGGGGCTTGCCAAAAGCACCCCTCATGCCAGTTTGGAGCCTATCAGCTCCGGCACATGACAACATCTTGTTAATACGTAAGACATGGAAGGGGTGGACCCTAACCCTCAGGTGGAAAGCATCCTTTCCTGCAAACTTGGTCATGTACTTATTGCAGGCAATACGAGCAGCTTCAAGTGCTTCGCTGGACACATTTTCTTTTTCCCAACTGACCAAGTGCACGCAGAAAGGGAATTCATCAACTCCCTTCTTCTTCATCCCAACATCATAGATCCTGATCTTGGGATCTGGTACACCACGACAGAACCGTGATTTTGGGTATGGCTTATTCTTGATTTGGCGATAGCACCTAGCAGGCCCTGTGTACGAGAGTTCAACCATCATAACAATATACTGTTTTATCTATTTCTTAAGATTATAAAATCTGCAATTTCAATTTCCCCAAGCATTTAATATACGATCCACTCTAATAATGCTACACACTTGGAAACATAGAATATTCTCATAAAACAATAATATAATGAAATGAAAATAATTACATCAAGCAGCCCTATCAAAGATTAATGAGAAACAGCATATTACTTGCCAAAGCCAATGCAATTAGACAATTAGCAATTCAATCCTAAAAACAGACATTGTTTGTAAATGAATACATAAACTGTTTCATATGGCAACGATATACTGATCAATGACAGCAAAAAAAAATCAATAGTATTACATATCCGAGTACCACAGATTGATACAGAATCAATCTGTTTCAAACTCATAAATGAAGTTCCTCTCTCATCATAACTAGAACCCATGAAAGTACAAACCCGCACAAGCCTTCTACACATCTCACTGGTAATTATAGGGCTTATTCTTTCCAGTCAACCAGCATATAACCTACTTAGCATTTAAATAAAATGTTTCCAAATCCAGGTATCCACATTTCAAAAGAAAAAATCCCATAACTCATCATAATTGAAAAAAACTATCTGATCCGCCAAATAAAATTCAGCAACACAATTCAAATTGGGTAACAATCGTATACCCTAATACCGTAACACACACATCAAAAAAGCCTAATATCACTGCAGACAAACCTAAAAAAAGCTTTCAAATATCAATAAAACCATAGATCCAACATAACAACCTTAATAAAATAATTCCTACAGCATCATTTCATCTCCAGTCAAAATATAAATCATTATTAAGCAAGAAATATGCACATATCTAGCAATACATTTACACATTCATACCATCAAATAAATAACATAGAAAATAATTCCTAGAAAATCATTTCATCAAAAATCAAAATATAAATATAAATATACGTTTACATATACACGCATATGCGTGTACGAAAATATTTATTGTGGGAAAAAACTTACTTCTACCCATGGCGAATTCTCCGGTTTACTGCTCTGCAGCCTAAAATAGAGAAATGGCGTATGACTCCGGAATTTGGGGGAAATTTCATATATATGGCTAGGGTTGGATTAGGGGGAAGAATTGGGCTCATATTTCCCGATGATTTTCTGGGCTGCGAACTTAAGCCCTAGTTGACCTTAAATAGTATACGGTGAAATTGACACAAATAGCACAAAAATGATCAAGTACAGATGTACAGTTCTTTTTGGAATATTTTAAAGATTTAATTACACAAATGCTAAATATATTCACACCACACCACGATTTTTAATAATTATACTATATTTTAATTGTATAAAAGCTCGTAATCTATATATATTGTAACATTTTTATGTTTCAAACTTTTTTCTTTGCATTCTTGTTCTCAAATTAAAATAAATTGTTCCCAATTATGATTTCTCTTCAAAAAAAAAAAAAAATTAAGATGGAGTAAAAAGACTCATTTGTCCATTGTATTTTTGAATAAACAAAATAAATAATACTATAAAAATATGATTAAATATTTGACCTTCATTTTAAAAAATGTTAAAAAAATTTGGACGAAAATCATAATTAAGAACAAGATATTCTGATCGAAGAAATATTAAAATTAAGAATGTGATTGAAAAAAAAAAAAGATTAATGATATAAATGTAATAATGATAAAAAAAACTAATGTCCTTTAATATAATTAAAATGAGGTGTGAATATAATCATCCTTTCACAAATGGTCACCAAAGTTCAAGTCAAATTTAAAATTAGTTATCATAGTATTTTTGTGACCCATTTAATAACTAAAGTTAGATAATGTTACATTATCGATCACTTCTTTAGCGGAATCTGCTCCAGATTAAACTTACTAATGATCATCTGTGCATTTCGTAAATTACAAACTATCAAAATAAAATATGATTTTTAGGAGAAAAAAATCTCGCGTTTAGCCAAAATTTAGGAGAATCCACTCCAAATTCAATGTCAACCCCGTTATACCTTGACATCAACTCACGATAGTTGTGGTACTGTGAAATTATAGACCATCAAAATAAAACGCAATTTTTATGAGAAAAAACTCATGTTCAATCGAAATTTTCAAGCCGCTTCCTTTAACCATAACCAAAACTTATCATTAATTAATGGTAAAAAGGTCGCAACGGGAGGCCAACAGGAAGGAATTGATCGTTTTAACTATTATTAGTCTACGTGAAGGTTTAAAACTACTACGTTAAATATTAAACTTTAGAGACGAAATGGGGGTCACAAAAATACTTTAGTTTTATGAGCTTGAGTGACTATTGCTGAATTTAACTTTTAGTTTTGTATCAAATCCATTTTCTCTTTTCTATTTAGTCCGAGTGTATTTAGCCGAGTCTATTCGAGCGCTGATATATGTAGAGGATCAAAAATAATTTTACATATACATAAAATATTTAGAATAAAATAAAAATCGATTGCAAGAGTTCGGATCCTCTAGATCAAGAACATGTCTTACTTCGAGCCATTTTTCCGTGACTTGTCATTTATAATTATTACATTATTACACTAAAATTTTAGCCTATGTTTGGCTCATATTTATAAACCGTTGTTAATATTCAAACTATTTTATATATACACATTCTAAAGAATCCGCAAGTATTATTCACTTGTCCATCACTCATTGAATCATTTTAATTAATTATAATCCAAACTATTTATAAATATTTCTCAAACATGCCCTTATAATGCAATTTTTAGTCGTTTGATTGTTTTTCTCTAATTATATGTTGTCATTTTGCTAATTAACTATTTATAAATTAAATTTATCTAAGCATATATATTCAAATAAGAACTATTTTACGGGAAAAATTGCAGCAAAAATTCTCAAACCATATGGATATTGTAAAATTTGGAACCCCAACTATTTTTGGCACATCCATCCCTACTTTCAAGTTTGAGATAACCTGACTCTCTATTTGACCATTTACATCTACTCAATCGTTAGAGTGTCGTAATTTTATTGAGAAGACTAAAGAACAAATAGAAAGAAAAAAGTATTCTAAATCAAGTATCGCTCATTTCATCTACCCGAACTTGTCCATTCAAAGTGAAGAGAAGAGTTGCAACGACATTGGGGGATGCAAGGGAGAAAATACACACAAGTGTTACGGGAAACCAGATCGAGGTTGGTGTGGTGAGAGAACGGACATGGTTACGAATATTTGAATGGTTTAGTTACTACTATGTTATGCCTCAACGCACGTGATTTTGTAACAATGATGTGAATATTTGTTTATAGAATAAAATATAGAGTTCAATAAAAAACTACGGTTAACGGACAAAATCTGATGCTTTAAATTTTAAAATGTGGTGTAATATGTTGACTTTGTTTTTTGTACTGATGACGTGGACAACAGATTATAATTCCACTCACATCCACGTAGATATGTTCTTGTACATTTGGAGAAATCGTTAGTCACCCTTGCCTTCTTCGACGTGATGGAGATGACCTCGAGTACTTCGATGATCAAAAAAACCGATGGCGACGAAAATATAAAGTGTGGGACGTCTAGGGATGTAAGCCACACAAAGTGTATGTATGCAATGAATATGTAAAATATATATATGTGAGAGAGAGAGAGAGAGTTGCATTAACTTCAAATGTCAAAAGTGTGTGGTTTATATAGTGGTAGAGGTAAGATTTTGACCGTTGGATAAAGAGACACGTGGGCGCATTCGGTGTTTTAGGGTGTCTCCTCCTAAATATCAATCCATCAATTATAGGTTGATGGACATTTAATACAACAATTAATGTTTTCAAGAAAGTGAGCTTAAGACTTGACTTTTAGACGTATACTATAGAGATGTTATATCAATCGATCATAAAAAGATTTGTCCAAGAGATGAAATGAAATAGAAGATGCTTCTCATTAGTTGAGAGGCTAATTGCTTCGGACGACGTCTTCGTGCAGTAGAGGTGGCGCCTCATTTTTGACCCAAGAGATCGTCCTCCAAGGCACATAGGATAAAGTGGTCTGTCACGTCAATTTGGTCCCATCTCGGTCGGGTGGATTGTGACGTGGAGTATGTGTATGATTTGACTAGCTATTAGCTGCCACACGAAAGTGATCTTGGAGTCTCATTGGAAGGGACCTAACGTAATGTATCTTCTACTGTTATACTAAATTATCACGATAACTACATCTTAAGCCCTCGTTTGACACCCATTTTTTTTTCCATCTCATTTNCTTCTTAAATTGGAACCTAATAACCCTGGAGCTTATGTACTTTTGTCAAACTTATATGCAGGCGCGGGTAGATGGGATGATGTAGCAAAAATAAGAACATTTCTAAAGGACAAGGGAATGGACAAAGTTCCTGGTTGCACCTCCATTGAGGTTGATAGTGTAGTCCATGAGTTTCTTGTCAGCGACCGAACACATCCACAGAGTACTGAAATCTATAACATGCTTGATGAAGTAGATAGGCTTTTAGAAAGGGCTGGGCATATACCTGATACATCCGAGGTGCATTATGACATGGATGAGGAGTGGAAGGAAGGTGTGCTATGTCAACACAGCGAGAAATTGGCGATTGCTTTTGGTTTGATCAGTACAAAACCTGGGACGACCTTAAGGATTTTTAAGAATCTTCGTGTCTGTGGTAATTGCCATTCAGCCACAAAGCTAATATCAAAGATCTTCAATAGGGAGATTATGGCTAGAGATCGCAACCGGTTTCACCATTTTAAGGATGGTAATTGTTCATGCATGGACTACTGGTAAAGCATTACAGCTTGAATAGAAGCAATTTGTGAATGTTATTTTGTATCTGTAGATACACAAATGAATCAATTGAAATCTTTGTTCTTATAATTTGATGACTGATGACCAAAAGAAAATTCTAGTCCAATGCAAAACTTTACATTACTAATATACCTTTCCTCTCTGATCTTGGTATGAGAACCTACCGGCCCGAGACTATCGACATTGTAACCGAGTAACTCGACGTGGAAGGAATGTCACTATTCATTTGGTAATTTTCCACTATACCAAATCTAGGCCTGGGAGTACAACCAGGATCAGCTTCCTCTTCATCAAGTGATAATAAATCAACAATAAGCATTTGTGTGTTGGGCGGGTCTTCAACTGGTACACGCCCCTCGAGCATTTCAACGACCATAGCCATGCTTGGCCTAAGCTTGGCCTTCTCTTGTATGCACCATAAAGCTGCACAAACCAGTCTCTTTAATTGCCTCTCATTAACCCCTCCATCTTCAACCAACCTTGGATCAACAATTTCCATAAGTTTCCCATCTTTAAATTTCTCACTCACAATCTTTGGGAAGTATTGAAACTTTTTTTTCGACTCACCTTTGCCATTTTCGAGAACACAGACGTTTCTTCGTCCACCAATAATCTCTAACAGCACCATTCCATAACTGTACACATCACATTTCTCAGAAACTCCATTCTCCAGGAGCCATTCAGGAGCCAAGTAACCTCTAGTCCCCCGGATAGTTGTCACAACTCGACTCTCGTCTCTTCCTTTAAGTTTCGAGAGCCCGAAATCTGACACGAGCGCGCGATAATCATGGTCGAGAAGTATATTTTCCGGCTTCACATCTAGATGCAGTATACAAGATCGACAATCGTGGTGCAAGTAAGAAAGCGCTCTCGCTACATCAAGAGCAACTCTACATCTCGAATCCCATGTCAAACAACCACTACGTCGACCAAGACTTTCCCTCTTGGGGAAAATCCAATTATCCAACGAGCCGTTATGAATGAACTCGTAAACAATGAAACGAGGACCAGTCGACGGGACACAATACCCGAGAAGGCGTACGAGGTTTACGTGTTGCACGCTAGCAATAGCTGCAACTTCTGATTTGAATTCCTTCTCTCCTTGATCATCCCCTTCGATCCTTTTTACTGCAACAGCCGTCCCATCATTGAGTATCCCTTTAAAGACTGAAGCCGACGCCCCACGTCCTACCATAGATCGAAAGCCATCCGTGGCTACTTCCAAGTCCCGATACCGGAACTTTATCGGAACTCCGGCAACTTTCCTCAGAAAACTGTACTCGATTCGAAGCTCTCGGCCTTCTGAATCGAACTGTCGTTCGAGTTGTTTTCGTCGAGCGGTAAAACGAACCCGGATCGCCACAACTGCAAAAACTGCTAGAATTGCTGCAATATCAGCTCCACATATCAGAAAAAATGTCTTGGAAAGTTTCAGAGATATACGAGCAATGATAATGACAATTATGAGTACAATTACTATGGAAAATGCAATCAAATTTGCTATTTTGTCTTCCATCAATTTTACATTGCTGTTATCAAGTATAAACGAAAATTTCTTCTTCTGATTTTCATGTTTGTTGGTAACTGAAATAAATTTAAAAAAATCTAACACTTGCAATAAATTTTTCTTGCTTATTTTCTAGGAAGAAGAGGTACAATGATCGTCGAATATTTTATTCATCTGAGATGCAATGTAGGCGATATAGAAATAAAGAATGTTCATATTGGCCAAACTTTTCACTAAAGACCATTTCTTTTTGTGTATTTTTCTTCCCCCATCAATTGACAAAGTCAAAGGATGTTCAACTAAATTATCTCTGTCAATAATCTTAACCAAACAGGTTCAGAAAAAAAAAAAAAAACTAAATTAAATTTTTAATTAAATTTTTAACTTCATTAAATTTTTAAGTTAAAAGAAAATGACATTTAAGTAAAATATCACTTATAAGTAAAAAAAAATTAATACAAGAATATATAAACTGAAAATTTCACTAAAAGATATATATATGTAACTTTTTTTTTTTTTTTTAAATTCATAATCGTTGGATAATCAACTCTCAAGTATATGTTAAATTGTTTTAAAAAATCACTACTAAAACTACTCATAATTGATCCACTCATAAACACTCAAAATCGATACTTTAAAAACGCCCGTAATCAGTACGCTAGAACTCCCAAGCAGGCCCTTTAGTAATGACTTAACATCTCTCTTTTTATATTATATAAATGGGGAAAAAAAACCTTCAAAAATGTACTAATAGTGATTATTCTCCACTATTTTTCCTAGCTCCAAAACAAATTCAGGTGATATATATATTATTTTTTTCTTTTTGCATACTAATTGATGGTAATCACTTTTTCGATGAAAAGGATTGAATTTTGGAACTCAGTGCAACCAATTCAACGGAAAATAATAGCAGTAAAACTTAAGATATATTCTTTAGTAGATTTTGATAAAAATTAATAAAATATGTGATTGAAAAATTGATAAAAATTGTAAGTGTCATAAAGTTTGTGGTTGAAAATGAGTTTTGGAATGGAGACCAAACATCGACTTTATTGGAAGACAACAAAGTTTAGGAATGCAAATAGACCGACAACTATGATCATGTATTGTAATGATCATGTTCTATATGAAGTAATGGTTTTTGACAAATAACACTGCCCCATACAATGATACAAAGGAACTATATATTCATGACTTAAAAGTTTAACAACGAAGATGGTATTTATTTATAGAATTCTTGATGACATTATCCTCCCAATTACAGCTAAGAGACTCTGAAATGCTATGCAAAAAACCACTAATATTCTCATGATAATATGATATAGAGAAAATTAAAAGTAATATGGACTGTACAGAGTCTAATTAATTTCCCAGTAATGGAAAAAGTGGGAAAGGTCCATTAAGTGGCGAAGGTAAAAATAAGTAAAAACGTTACCTAGGTCCAACTGTGTGAACGACTCCACTTGCAAGATCACTACCAGTGATATCTTGCGAAACATAAGAAGTTTTCAGTGTAGAGGACGAAGATGTTGGAGTGAAAATCTTTTCAGGATCAGATACTACAGATTCTGGCATCGTGGTATCCGATTCTGGCATCATTAACCATATGCTTTCGAGTTCTCTAACCACTTCGACCATTGAGGGTCGGGTGTCTGTATCATCTTGGCAACAGTTAAGGGCCAGCTTTATGAACTTCACTGCACATTCAGAAGGATAAGATCCCATCCGCTCATCGATAATAGAGAATATCATACCAGAAGAATATGCAATGTTGACCTGATGAAGATGGAAAACCATTAAGTGAAGTTAACCCTCCAGCAACTCGGTTTTTTTAGAGTGAAAATTCAGTACAACAGCACATAGTTAAGAACGTACTGGTAAAATAGAACCGCTCTGCATCAGCAATTAGCTGGTATAAAATATAGCATCACAAAATTTCGTGCACATTACTTTCTATTTTACATGAGCATTTTGGCTAAGCTTTGAAAAAAAAGTAAAAGTTACTTTTAGGTAACTTTTTGTCTCGAAACAAGTTTTTTCATACTCCAAGGTTACTTCTTCTAGAAGTAACTCTTACCTAAATAAGTAAATTGCTTATTTTCAACTTTCGACCAAAGAAAACTTATTTATTTTTATATTTTAAAGTAAACTACGAAACATGCACCAGAAACAATGACAAAGCAGCGATATGGTACCTCCCTAACAATGTTTTTGCCATGGTAAATCGGGTGCATCCCAGTCAAGAGCTCCAGAAATACAACTCCAAGGCTATAGACATCACTTTTGTCCGTTAACTTGTGAGTTAGGAAGTACTCTGGATCAAGGTATCCCTACAAAAATCACGCATCAGCATTTTTGCATAGCAAATAAGATGAATTGAATTAGAATTGTTCCGGTTTGACTGTTGAATCAGTTCTGCTGGAAATATTAAATGAAATACATATTTGAGCTTGGTCGTGCAATCATACTTACAGGGGTCCCCTTAACTACCGTAGATACATAAGCAGGTACCAATCCTTCAAGGTCGGGAACCGGAGCAAGTCGGGATAGTCCGAAATCAGCAACTTTGGCAGTAAATCGAGTGTCCAATAATATGTTGCTTGCCTTGATATCACGATGATATATTGGCGGATTGGCTTCCATATGTAGGTAAAGGATACCTTTGGCTGAACCCAATGCAATTCTTAATCTCATAGCAAAAGTCAAAGGCACTTTTGAGTTACCTGTAATATCTCAAACATTAACACAATTGTTCCCATTACACAAAATAAAAATTCCATAAATTCTAATGTTTTTATTGTTTGATATAGTGAGAATTAGGAAAGCTCAACACCTCATGCAATAGTGTCCATTATACAAGGATAGAGAACATACCCGCAAAATATTTCTATTATTTTGATAGTTTTGGCTTCAATTGGAACACACGGAGGATGTAATAATGACAAACTTAGGACATGTTTAAGGAGATTCATTGGAATGAACGTAATTCTATAGAAGAAAAATTGGTACTCGACAATTTTAAGTTCAAAGGAGGATAAATCGGGGAAAGGAAGTACGACAAGGAAAAGGAACAGCAAGGCATGTGATTCCCCGATACTTTAATTTTGTGGGTATGAAGATCTCTGACTCTGTTTTGCCACCTGAAAATGTCTTTGTTGAATTCCAACAATTATTGTTCTTTTACTCTGATTCAATAACTAAACCACCACCGCATGTAAAGTTTTCTACTTTTATAGATCACAACAATCATGTTTAAGTTTTACAATTCTTTTACTACTTATTTCTTGATATTTTCCCTATGTGTCGTTCTACTTTTGTTAAAAATGTGGATTCAACAATGTCCATATGTGTTGTTCTACTTTCTGCCAAGAGGCTTGATGAGGGTTAAGATTCTTTCAAAAATATCCAGCCAAATAGTAATAATAAGAAGTATGCTAACATATAGCACAAATTATTGAAACATATACAATACCAATTTAAAAACGAACGAGTTCAAATTTACCAGATAGGTGATCTCTCAAGTTACCATTAGACATGAACTCATATATCAACATCTGCATTGTGAAAAAACACGGTAAACAAGAGACTTTTGACATCTATAGCAGTGTATAGCAACAAGTTACTGTAAAATGAAACAACTTGTAGGGAGAAAATAGTTGCCTTTGAAATGAACTGTGAACACGTAAGTGCTGTATTCTTGTCACATGCTCTTACTACAATATTATATTTTCTTGTCATATTGGTGCACAATTGGGAAAGCGTTAAATCTTTTCGTTCATGTAGCAACTCCTTACTTTCAATGTTATTTGTCAGCATAACAAACATGACTCTGCAAATTATGGTTTCAAGCTTTAAAACCTGTATCATATGGTCATTACTTGTCCATTTTTATAATGGTTTCCGCTTTTTTCGTCAGTTATTTATCCAGGCTTATGTTATATGAAGCTGGATATCAGAAGAAAAGCTTTTAAATGATGTTGGGAAATGTTGAATCCCCTATAGAGGATATGGGGAACATTGTTCAAAAGTCCAATCAAATTCCGGATAGGTCCTGTTAGTAAGTAAGCATATACCTCATGGATTGAAGATGCAATCAAATTATTTTGAAACGTTTCTAACCTATTAAAGTATGCAGATGGGCAAGGTTATTCCAAACACCACCAATCAAAACTAGGGATGGCAAAATACCCGCATTGTCATGCCCCCATTAGGTAATTGGGATGGGGAGAGGGGCGGGGAATATGGTACCCGTCCCAAATCATTTTATTTTACTTTAATTTATTTTTCTTAAAATTTAAATCGCAGTAAAAAATATAAAACATAGTATAAAGAATAATAATTTAATGCCAGCAGTAAATGTAATCCCCGTCCCTGAAAATCCTTGACTTGGAGGGCTGCCGCGTTGTCATCCCTAATCAAATCCAAGATAGGCTTTGGTAGTAACTCAACAGATATAATCACTGAATCAAAGATGCAGCCTTTGCTTCTGTGGGTGTGATCTTGACTAAAAGCATGTTTGGCTAAGCTTAAAATTTACACTTATATAAGTAAGATATAAATTGAATACATTTTTTTATTGATCAAAGTTGAAAATCAGTAAGTTACTTATTTTGACACTAACGTTACAGTTACTTTCAAATTAAGAACCTCATTTTACTTAAAAGGTAGGAAAAAATCGAAAATTAAGTTATCCAAATATGTTTGAAAACGTAAATTTTACTTTTATTTATGCTTCGTCAAACATCTCTAATTGTTGTAAATTTCGATATCTGAATTATTGGGGTACCTGTTCACCTTCTTCATCACAATATCCAATCAGCGACACCAGATTCCTGTGGTGTAGCCTTGATAGTAGTTCTATTTCAGTGACAAACTCCTTTTCACCCTGTAATGATCCCTCCTGAGCACGCTTTATGGCTACAACAGTTCCATCAGCAAGAATGCCTTTATAAACTTTTCCATAACCTCCTTGTCCAACAAAGCTTGTGCTATTAAAATTATTTGTTGCCACTGCCATTTCACCATAAGTGAAATCTTTAACACCATCGATTCTGATGGAGACCCTAGATGCTGCAATATAATGGAATGAGAGATTTCAGTGCAGAAGCAAGTAAATGCATTGTGTGTATGTGTGTGTGTGTACATGCATTTTTGGTTTATTAAGATAAAAATATAGAATAGGAGATTTGGAACGAAGGAAAAAGTTTCGTGGCGGGAGAGTTTGAACACCGAAAATAAAGACCCATATACTACAAAACGAGCTGAATATGTAGAAGCGAGACAAACTTTGGAAAACGAGAAACAAGAACAACTTTTCTCTTACTCCATATGGGCTTACACATCCAGTTACTCAACTTAATCAATTTTTTTCCTGTAGCCATTAAAACTTTGGCAGTGTATTACATTACATAGCCATTTTGCCACTATATATCATGTAGGTTTAACAAATTTCAAACTAAGGAACTTAAGCCAGTTTTAGAAACACTGTATGACATCAAACCTTCATACAAATTACATCTCTGTGTCATGTCTAGTGGATCTTTTCTGTTTAAATAACACACAAATGCATATCAAGTATATTGCTTTGATGTTTTTCCTAGTAATTTCATGTAATGCAACCTTTAGCATGTACAATTGTTCTCAGAACCCAATGTTGTAGATGAATTATTGATTGAACTTTAAAAAGCAGCATAAAAATTATTTAAGAAACGCCTTACACTCTAATAAAAGCAAGATTTCAGTTTTGTCCTCTCAAGCAGATGTCAAATGCACGTTAACTATAACAACACTGAAAAAAGTATCTCACACGACAGCAGAGGCAAGCCTTCAAAGAAATAGAGATGTCAAAATTCACTTTCACACTGAGGATATTTTCAACTCCAGTGTGAAATTATAACAAGTCATAACATTTCAATTCAGTTAGTAAGAGAAGTACATGCTGCAAGCGTTATAACTCTATAATTTCTCCTATATTATATATAATATTTACCAGTTTATAAAAGTATAATCAATGGACTATTAACTTCAGTTTTTTGAATTAATAAACAGATTCCTCACAATTCAGAATACCTTATGAGCATTATAATTGCATTATGCAACTTTGCTGGAAAATCAGTAGCATGATTATTTAATATTTGGCAAAGAATCAATCAAAATAATTTCATGGATGACTCTGGACGCCATGAAACCACAAAGAAAATTAATTTACCTACTAACATCTATCAGGGATTATAAGATGCTTACATGGACGTTTTTTTGAATCTGCATGGTGTCTCCTCGTGCGAGATCTGAAAAATAGGAGGAACACAACAGCAGATAGCATTACAGATCCAGCTGCTGTCCCCAGTATTATGCCAGCTAGTGCTCCCTTGCTTATACCAGATGGTGAAGAAGAGGGAAATTCTGCAAAAATTAGGAAGATAGAACATCTCCTGAAAAATATGTGAAAGCAGCACACGCCCACAAAAGAGATTACGCAACCATGAGAGAGAAATTTATGTATGTACAAATAAAACAGCCATAAGAGGGCACAAAAAAATTTATCCTCACAGCATAGTAGGAGCTAAACAAATCAAATGTAACAGTAAGAGTTCGAAGAAAGTATCCAGGTTATTGCTTGATGACTTCATGTTGGAAAAATCCATCCATTGTTCTGGTTTTTAACAAATGACACTGCCCCAGAGCTGATTTTCACCATTTTGTGCAAGTAAAATCTGAATGCCACCAACTTCTATAAATATAAAACAGTTATTCATTTTCAATATAACATTACTCCATTTTCCTCAAATCGTTGCTTAGTTGACAGGACTAACGAAAAAAATTTCTGTATCAAGAGATCGACATTAATTCTCCAGGCACATTTTTAAGCATACAGTTACATATATTGTTTCTTTAGAAGCTCCCAGTAGACAGTGATATATTTCAGAAACAAAATGTAAGGAAGATAATAATCCTTTCTCTTAGAAGATAAAAGGCAGAAAGCGAGATAACATGATCTATATGATCGTTTTATCTTCAAATAAATCTATAGCAGAATATGTCAGAAGAGAAGGAGACGAACCATCTTTGTAAGGCTCCAAAAGCGTGAAATTTAGCAGCTCAAAAGGTCCAAAGACAGCGTTACCATGAATCCTCCATCCACTAAACAAGCCACGAATTCGGAGGATCTCACTCTTATCAAACAGATGTCTGCTGCTGTTGTTTATGTAAACCGGAAAAATCTTCAGGTACATTTTCAGTCGGGGTCCCTTTTGCCATGCAACCGAATCAATGTCAAACTGATAAATATTCAAATTGAGAGCAGAACTTATGTATTGCTCAAATGTATCAATATAAGGGAGAAAATTTGTGAACCCGGGACTCTTTAAACGATATCCAACAAGCAGAGGAGCAGCACAAAAGCAGTGAACAACAGGAGATGCTGGGGCATACTCATACGGAGGTGGACATGATTGAGGATCGCAGGCATTGGAACTTGTTAGGTTCAACGTATCGCTGAAATCTTTCTCATAAGATCCACAGAACTGAATTAGGTTACCCTTGGTGCATATGGGGTTTCCTTGGAGGCTGAAAGTGTTTATATTTATGAAAGAGGGGAAAAAATATACTTCAATATCATATGTTTTAACACTTGGATAAAATTAGAACTTTCATTTTTTATCTGGCGAAAAGTCCAATTCAAGAGGAAAAAAGTCATCATAGCTCAAAGTGACAGTTGGACGAACCTAACAGTGACGTTTGACGGTAGGATAAGACTGCCAGAAATATTTAAAAGCCTATTGTTCCGAAAATCCCTGCAATGTCAGAAAGCATAACTGCATAAGTAAGATAATAATAACAACATTTTATCATCTTGTCCTATTAAACCATTATTTTCAGTATGA
>CAIGRB010096850.1:66639-82455 GCA_903798255.1 Fraxinus quadrangulata | reverse complement strand
GAAGCCTTGAAAAGCTTGCAGGAATAGTTCCATTAAGATTGTTGTATGATAGGTCACTGCATATTTGAAACTAAGTATTAGTTCCAGTAATGAGTCATGTTTTTCCAAGGCAAACCATTTAATACCATGTCAAAGTAATTCAATTTAAGAACCAGAGCAATCAGAAATTGAGTCCTTACATAGTTGTCATATTCTCAGAAAGTACGCCTGCTGGTATCATTCCACTAAGCTTGTTTAGGCTCAAATCTCTGAATTGAGAAGGATAATTAGAAGAGGAAATACCGGTTAAAGACCATACTATCTCACAGGTTAATGAACACAAACTTATGAGGTCATGTCCAACATAGTAACTGAATTTATAAAATGTGAGCCTGTTTGGTAGGGTGGACTATATATTGGACAATATTGAAAAATCTAAAATATTGTCTATTGTACAGTCCATCATGCCAAAGACGTGCATCTAATGCATATTGACTTACATAAAAGCAATATAGGCATGTTGTAAAAGATTGTCTATTGTACAGTCCAGCATGCCAAAGACATGCATCTAATGCAACAGACTTACATAAAAGCAATAATGGGCATGTTGCTCCAGTCAGGAATTGGCCCTTGCAAACTGCAGTTCCTAAGACTCCTGATACAGCCAACAAAAGCTAACTGTAATCAATCTTGACCTGAATAAATTCTAAATATGTGTCTCATCCCAGAAATATGTCTGCCTCCATCAATAGTATAGGGCTTCCAATAGCAGATATTCACATTTTATGATAATAGTGTAAAGTTTCACGACTTTGGGCTTTTTCTGGACCTTTTGGTACATAAACTTGAACGGTTATTGTGAACTACCAGATTATCTACACGTTTTGGAGCACAAATGAAAGTATATACTTACAACTTCGATAAGTAAGATATGTTTCCATAAGAAAGAGGTATTGTACTCCCCTGAAAGTTGTTGTTATCAAGTTGACTGAAATAAGAAAAGAAGAAAGAAACAGTCAAATTTGAATGCTCAGAGATTTGTTCAGTACATCCCCAAAAGAAATATTGACACTTCCTTCATATAACGATAAATAAAAGGAATAACAAACAATACCAAGGAACAGAAAAAACGTAAATTTATCTTACGGAAGCAAGATAACATACAGTATCATCAAACTTGGCATTTTGTAAAGTTCAGGTGGAATATGTCCCGATAAGTTGTTATTATCAAGCAACCTGCGGTGTGTTAACTCTTTAACTAAAATAAGATGATAAGGTGAGTGGATCGATAAGAGAATCATGTTTCCAACTCACAAATGAACAAGATTTTGCATTCTAGAGAGCTCTGGCGGTATTTGTCCACTGAGAGAATTATTATTCATGTGGCTGTTCTCAATAAAAAATAATAATTAAAAATGAAAAGATGATAATGAAAAAACAGAAAAGCAAAATGATATTAGTCCAGAAATCAAGAGAAATCTTTACAAGTGCTTTGCATTGTTCAAGTTAGCTAATGACTTTGGTATTGAACCAGATATTTGGTTCTCATCAATCTGCAACCTGTCCAAGTTACGAAGATAACCAATCTCATCAGGCAAGGAACCTGTTAGTTTATTTCCATTGAGAAGCCTGAAACCAGAAAAAGAAAATCACACGAGGAATGCAATATTTAGTGCACCTTCTAAGTAACTTTATATCTCTAAACATATTTGGATAATTTAATTTTTTCTTACTTTTAAGTTTAAAAAGTCAATTCTTTTGAAAGTAACTTAGTGTCAAAATAAGAGACTTATTTATAACTTTGATCAATCAAAAAAATTATTTATTTTAAAAATTACTAATTTGCTTACGTAAAAAATTTTAAGCTTAGACAAACATTCTTATACTCTAAAACAACGTGTTAACATCAGAAGAGAGGATATTTTCTCAAATGATTCAGATTCTTGACAAGATTTAGAATTTAATTTGATGCACTTCCAAGCATGGATTTACAAGCACTTATTTCTATAAGCACTAGTGAAACATTATACAAAGTAGAACAAGTGGGGAGGGAAAATGTGCAAAGTGCTTTTTCAACTTACAACAATTCTAACGATGTAATGTTGCCTATCTCCTTTGGTATAGTCCCACTAATGCTGTTCCACATAAAATCCCTATTAAAGTAATTAGCAAAAATAGTTAGTGAAAAGCAAAGGAAAGCTACTGTTCTGTAGAATATAATTAATTGCAAAAACATAAACACTATTGAAAAAGAGTAGAATGTAATTCATCTAACTCACATTATCTTCATATAAGATAAATGGACAAGTTCTGGAGATAAACGTCCGGACAGATTCATATTCAGTAATGCTCTGCCAGGAAAAGTTGTGTGTTAACCAATTTTATATCCATTAAACTGTAAGATAGAACATGAAAAGAACTGAAATCATACATTTCTTTGACATGACGATAATCATCATCCAGTGTAGTATTGTAGCAGAAAATTCCAGTCCATTCTGAAGTACATGGATCCCCATTGTTCCAGCTTCCAAGATTCTTATATGGATCAATCAAACTTTTCTTGACAGCTCTCAATGCATTCACTGCAGAAAACATTTAAAACTTATCATGGTTTTATCAAGAAATAAAAAACGCCATGTTTCTTCTTTTCTTATGTTCATGAAATTGAACAGAACTTATCTACGATTGTTTCATGATTTTGCACAGATTACAAGTCTTTCTACCATTTGCCAACAGATAAATGATAGAATTTGAGTATAAAAAAGACATTGAAGAGAGAATGGAGAAGTTCACAATAATGTAACATGTTTCTGATATTCAACTCAATCCGTTGACATAATGTCCAAATGAATACATTTATTTTTATTTCTTTCCAAATATTACAATAACAATTCACCTATATTAGATGAATTGAATAGTGGACAAAAGGAATTGTTCCTAAATAAAATCAATACAATACAATACAATCACTATTCACTCTAATGGATAGTACCATATCTTGGAATCAAATAAAATTAGCTTAATCATTTTTTTGTCAATAATATGATTTAGTGAAGTGTTGAATTTAAACCATGCAGAATTAAAGGAGAAAATTGGCTGTTATTTTGCTCCTTCACATTTTAAAAAAGGATTCAAATGAAAGATGAAATCAATCATGTCCAACAATGGCATTCACGGAAACTCATGCAAAAACTAGGTCAGATAAATGGGTAAACTCATCCCAAAGTTAGAAGAAATTAGGCACCAAATCACTCATCGTATGTTATATTTAAGTACCACACACGAAATAAAGTCAAACATTTAGAAATAAGGAGAAATACATTGAAATCAAATCCAGTGAACTCCAATTATCTTTCATCAAGAAGACAAACTACCTTTTAGTAGCAATCTACTTACCATTGTCAGTACAGTCTAATATGGCAAACATGCACATGGTATGTATATTACACATGAAAAACAAGAAGAACAAAATTCTTTTGGAAATTTTGAACAGTAGACTTATAACATCAGAGCCTATTCATCATTAGCATGTTCGAACAGCACAAATTACCTTCTGCAGGATGAGTTTTCTGGCTATCCGCACCAATAAGCAACAAAAACCAGCACAGACATCCAATTAAAGTCAATTCAAGCTTGACAAAACTTGGCTGGGATTTCCCAGAAGAACCCATTTTTTAAAAAAATCACCACCAAACAACTTCAATGCTCAATTCACACCTGATATAATGATCAACAAAAATGAAATTCAATATTAACCCAACGCTAATAATTGGGAAAGCATATAAAAAGTCATGGATTGAACTAAACCAAACACCTTGAGAAGCTGAAAGAAGAGAATTTCAAAACAAAGAAGAGAACTAAACCAAACACCTCCAAATGCCCCCTTAAATTTCAATTCATTTTTATTTCTCCCCTTATCAACAACACATCCTCTCAATCAAATAATATTACACATAAACCCAAAAATTCTCCATACTTTTTAACAGCGCTTTTTACAAAAATACTATTCCAAAATCAATTTCTTTTTTTTTCAAATAATGGAGCTCAAAATTAAACACAAAAGGGTGATAACTCACAATGAAAGTAAACTAATAATAAACAAATATCAAGCCAAACAAGTCTGTACTGTACGGATAAAATTATGAATATAAGATAAATACGCTTATGGAATAATTACAGGAGACAGGAGTACCTGCAGGTTTTTGTATTTCTGGGTCGCCATTTCATTTCTACTCGGGAATAAAATTGGGTTGACTGAGTCGCCATCGAAGGGATAAGTAAATGAACAGACAGGTGAATATAGGTAAGACAATAATGCAAGTAGCAGCCATCTTTTTCAAATACGACGTTTGGACTGTAAAATATTGAATTGATCAGGCCATTAATGGCTTCCACATTTTTGTTCCAATTTGAAAAGAACTGCTGACAGCCATTGATTTTTGATAATGTGACAATGATTGTACTGATAATCTATAGACGATCGCAAACTTGAGAAAGAGAAAATTGCACAGTGGTTCCCAACGTTTGAACTCCTCGTTACTTGTAGCCATTCGACTTCAGCCATCCATTTACTATTTAGTGCTACCATCGAAAATATGAAAATAACCATTAAATCTTCTTCCGTTTGATGAGGATTAACTCTATTTGATAATCATTATTTGGGTAAAATGGAGTTTTGAATTGTGATTTTATAAAAAATGTTTTGTTAAAAGGTATAGAAAATTTTTGAATTTACGTTTAGAATATTTTATTTTGTAAATGTGTAGTCGAAAATTATATGTAGAAAAAAAGAATTTTCAAATAACAGCTGTCAAACAGAAATTTAGTAAATTTTAATAAAAATTAATGAAATGTATTATTAAAAAGTTATGAATCTCATTAAAATATATTGTCAGTTCATTTTCACTTTAATTAAAATTTAAATTTATATACGCGTCGTGATGCCAAAATGGCACAATCAATCAAGCTCATTGACCCTCTATTTTTAATTAGGTGATTAAATGCAAGGGTAGTAAAGGAAAGTTCCAATCCTCAATTTTCAATGCAAATGCAACTGTACCTTTGGCTTTGGATCTTTCGTTTTACTCAAATGGTAGGATTTTTCCATCTACTTTCCTTTTAATCAAAAATTTGGAAATGAATTTTTGAAAGATTTCGATGACTTTACAGAGAATAACAGGCATGATTGTCAGGATTTTGAAAAATTAAAAGTTATTAAAATTAATCTCCAATGTATTATATAAATTACTATTTAGGTGGTATGTAAAAAGAATGCTTTCGATTTATGTGATATTGATATATAATGAATGGAAGTTAATCAATTTAATCTCCAATGAGTTCTGTTCATATCCAAATTTCAAATTTGATGTATATTTAGCCCCTGTTTGCTTACTATTATTTAAAAAAATTATTTGCTACAGTAAAATTATTGTTGGAATTTGTAAAGAATTTGAATGATTTAATTTTCAATTCTCACATTCTTAAATAATTTTGATGAAATTCATTGGGAACCATAATTTGAACTTTTGAATCAAATTAAACTAAAATCGGAATTTTGAACTTTTGTTATGCTAATTTAATACTTATCGCCACTCACAACCAGAACTTTAATTCTTACCAACACATAAACCACAATTCAAAATACTTAACAGCTACAAAAACCATAATTTAAACTTTTTGATCAAAATAATTTTTCATTTTGCAAATTCGCCAATTCTATACTGAAAATGCCAATTTTGTTTTCAATTTTTTTGATTGCACATTATAAATAGAGATACATAGATAGATTTAATCACAATTAAAAAAAATGAATAGTACATCAAGAACTATTTTCATTGATTTGAATTTTTCGCCTGAAAACATACATTCACCAAATGATAACTATTCACCAAATGATTTGAATCAATTTCCAAAAGATGTTGACTCCCTATGCACTACCGACATAGTGGCTAACAATATGCATTATCCTAACAAGAAAAAAAATATATCTCCTGTAATAAAAGAAGAGCTGTTTTTGTGATGCTACTCCGTGAAATAAAAGAGGAAAGTTAGCAAAAGGAGTCATTTCGAAATTTGCCAACTCCTTTTCTATATCTGATAGATCAGTTTCTAGAATTTGGCATGAAGGTACTACAAATAATGATGTACCAGATTTCTCTTCTAAGCTATTGCATAGGAGATGTCGAAATAGATTTCGAACAAATAAAGTGCATCCTTCTCCATCGTCGAACAAATATAAGATCTTTATCGAAGGCTTTAGATATATCAAAATCAACTGTACCTAGGAGAGTCAAAGAAGGACATATTTGGCCACATTCAAATCCGGTGAAACCATATTTATCGGACGAGAACAAGAAAGCAAGTTTGGAATTATGCCTATCAATGGTAGCTGAAGGTGCCCTCGCATCTACACTTACTTTTGTTAACATGCATAATCAAATACATATTGATGAAAAGTGGTTTTATATGTCCAAAACATCGCAAAAGTATTATCTCTATTCGGATGAAACAGAGCCCTTTAGTACATGTAAAAGTAAAATATTTATTACAAAGATAATGTTTTTGGCTGTTGTTGCTCGTCCACGATTTGATGCTACTACAAATGAAGAATTCAACGAAAAAATTGGAATATGGCCATTTGTGTCTAATGAACCAGCCAAGCGAAATAGTAAGAATCGTGTAGCCGAGATTTTGGAGTCAAATCATATTGTGTCGGTAACTAAAGATGTGATCCGATCATGTGTAATTGAAAATTTGCTGCCGGCTATCAAACAGAAATGTCCATGTTTAAGTTCTAGGACCATCTTCATTCAACAAGACAATGACAAGCCACATTTGGATGTTAATGATATCAATTTCGTAGAAGCAGCGACAAAGGATGGATTCGCTATTCGTTTTTGTTGTCAACCTCCAAACAGTCCCGATATGAATGTCTTAGACCTTGGTTTTTTTAGAGCCATTGATTCACTTCAACATCAAGAGGCTCCAACTATAATTGAAGACTTTGTTTTAGCAGTGGAGAATGCTTTTGAAAAAATTTCAATTGAAGATTTGAACAATGTGTTTTTGACATTGCAATCATGCATGATTGAGGTGATGAAAGATTTGGATGGGGTAAGAATTATAGGATTCCACATATGAACAAATAAAAATTGATGAGAAATGGGCAATTCCCAAATTGCATTCAGTTCGAGTTTAAAGTTGTAATAATGGCAGAGGCAACTCTTAATTTAATCTGGTAAGTTTGCAGATTTGGCATATGAGCCTCTGTTTGGACCCATATTACCTTTTCGAATAGAGAACGATGAAACAGACCTAACCAACAAACTTTTGATTTTTGAAGAATGTCATTTGGTTGTGTTAGTAGTTTCCCATTGATCAATCAATATACAAGATGGAGCATTATTTGTTTTACTCTAGACCATCCGTGTGTAAAAAACTTACTTTAAATTGATGTAAAAAACTTACTCAAAACCAGAAGTAAATGTACTGTTAAAAACAGATGCCTATTTGGCATTGAACACATCCATAAGTTGGCATTGAATTGCTGTAAACATTGGTTATGCACAAGCCTCATAGAATTTGGGTATACTATTTCTTGATATCAGCAAGAGCATCAATCTGGTCCTCGTAGATTTTGGGCAGATAGATCTTGATCATTCGAGAATCAACACGTTGATATTATTAAGAAGTGGAAATAAAACCATCTTTAGTCGGCGGATCATTCAAATCAAGCAATGGCCACACCGCTTTCTTCGGGTTGAGATCATTTCTTAAAATTGATGTACAGGTATCTTCGATGGAATGTGGATGATTTTTAGATTTCATCTTCATGGTTTAGAGAAATACATTGAAATCAAATCTAGTGAACTCCAATAATACTTACCATTGTCAGTGCAGTCTAATATAGCAAACATGGACATGGTATATTATACATGAAAAACAAGAATAACAAAATCCTTTTGGAAATTTTGAACAGTAGACCTACAAAATCATAGCCTATTCATCATTAGCATGTTCGAACAACACAAATTACCTTCTTTAGGATGAATTTTCTGGCTATCTGCACCAGTAAGCAACAAAAACCAGCACAGACACCCAATTAAAGCCAATTCAAGCTTGACAAAACTTGGCTGGGATTTTTCGGAAGAACCTTTTTTTTTTTTTTCAAATCAGCACCAAACACCTTCAATGCTTAATTCACACCTGATATAATGATCAACAAAAATGAAATTCAAAATTAACCCATCGCTAATAATTGGGAAAGCATATAAAAAGTCAAGGATTGAACTAAACCAAACACCTTAAGATAGCTGAAAGAAGAGAATTTTGAAAAACATGTAGTTCGACTATAACAACACCTAGAGGCTAGAGGGGGTGAATATGTGTATAATGTGGATTAAAATTGTTAATGAATTAAATAACAACAAGTCACTTTTCAATTATTTTCTAGATGATTATTCATCCAAGTCATGTTTAGTCCTAAATTTGAATACCGTAATAGTATAATCAATCAATATAAAAAAGCAGTAATCAACACCAGAATGATCATAGAGAAACCCAATTAGAAAAAAACTTCGAGCACTTTGTCGGTTAATCCACTGTAAACGAAATTAACAACTTACAGTCTACCAAACTAGACGACCCGTACTATCTGATCTACCAACTGTACTCCGACAGCTCTACCTGGATCGTGTACTCCCCTGCACCAATCCTTAGCTGATGTTGCCAAGCTCTCCGTGGAATCTGCTACCCTGCAGCACTCCAAACTTTGTGAATTTTTTTATCTTCCGTGAATCGCGAAGAACGACCCGTTCTTTACCGACAGAAACTCCTGTCCACTTCCTTCAATTTTCAGAACTCTGACCATATGTAGAGGAAGTGGATATTTCGATTAATGGACTGATGTTTTTCTCACCAAAACTCTCACACAGATGTATGTTGAAAGATATAATATGGAATGATTATCTCACATATGAAATTCTCTCAATTATTCAACCTCTAGAATTTCATACAGAAGAGTTTTGATATTTATAGGTAGGGTACAAAATAGATGGGCCAGGGAAAAAGCCTTGAAATCGAGAAATAAATTTTTTCCGTATAACCTTGTAGCTCGAGCGTGAACTCAGCAACGGCCGAGCGACAGCCTATCGCTCGAGCGAAGGCCTGTGCGACAGTTCAACGACAATGTTTCTATTTTTGTAACTCGAGCCAAACCTTGACGACAATTTAGGGAAAATTTGCGCCGTTTTTCTTCTTTTCCCATTCTTCGAAACCCTAAACTCAAACACCTTCCTTTTGATTATTTGCACATTACCCCTTGAACTTTTACAATATATCAATTTCAATCATTTTGTTCATATAATCGCCAATTACAAATTATCTAAAACCTAACAAACTCCCTATTTGACATTCTGTGACAAAACTACAATCTAAGTCAAAGTAGTAATAAAATGAAAATTACAGACTCAAAATGTGACTCAAACTTCTAAAAACTGTTTTGAACAAAATCTTCAATTCATGGTTCAGTATCTGTTTCATGAAATAGACAATTCAAATACCCAGTGTAACATGTGTGGAAAACAAGATCAATAATAGATATAGTTCAAACAGTTTAAGTATAAGAATCTTTTAAACAATTGTAACTCATAAAACATATTTTTTAGTTTTATATTACAAGCTAAACTAAGATATAGTATCAATGCAACCCAACTTACCAAAATGAAAAATTGACACTCTAAAAAATCAAAAACTTAATTTAGCAAAACTGAAGTCAAATATGTAAATACTCCCCTTATTACAAACTTCCAAAAATTTTAAAATAGTAGATAAATGTATTTATGTCCCACCCAACGACCCATCAGACAAAAAATGCAAAACACAAAATCAGAAAGTAAATAACTTTTTATATATATCCAAAAATTTAATAACATCTAGAATTTTGATAAAAAGTACATCATATAAGCATAGAATCAAAATCTAGATATCTACTCAACTCCATATTCTACTCCCCATTTTTGTCACACAATGACATGGGTAAGCTAAGAACTAAGAAGCACTGGCAGCATCATCGGAGTATGTCCTCTCTTCAGAAGCATCATCTTAGTGACGACGAATCCACCGTAGACCATGCTGAATGTATCTGACAGCTCCCCGAAGCGTACCAAACTCGGTAGTACGTCGATCAATAGTAGCACACAGCTGTGTGATCTCTGCTATCATCTGAGCTTACTACTCTATCAACATGGTCATCTGTCCTAAGAGAGCAATCGAATAGTCAATGGAAGCGGGAGCAAAAGCAGAAACAGAAGCAGACAGACTCGGAAGGAGGAGGAACGGAAACGAAAGGAGAAGGGACTGAAATCGATAGGATATCAAAGGGCAGGGGAGCAGCAGAAAATGAAAGAAAATCTGAGGGGTCAAAACAAATAAGGTCATCAATAGGATCAGCCGGCACAGTTAGGTCAACTGGCTGTGCTGGCTCAAAAGAAGCATGATACCTACTCTGTATAATGGTGGTATGGCCAATCGATCGTGAAACCTGCCTTGGACCCCCTGGGGAAAACTGGCTCCTAAAGTAGTGACTAACATATGAATGAGGCATGTGTATTGCAGCCCAACCCTCATCCCTGTCGTACAAATGGCCCTTAAGATCTGCTGGCAAATGAAATAAGGCAAATCAAGGGAATCGCCATGCAGAAGGGCATAGAGAAAATGGACCCTCTCCATCGGCAATGAAGAAGTGTGGAAGATGGGCCGTAGATTCGTTTACACAATGCGCAACAGAATCTGATGTTCTGTAGGAAGAGATCCAGTGCAGATAGCACCGGGACCTCCCTCCAACGGTGTGTTAAACACCGTCGACTTAGTCCATAGAAAGAGAATCGGGAGTGAGATAGAGAAACATGGGGTGGACGACTCAAGGAATATGGATAAGACACGAAACAACATCCAGAGTAATCTTAACTACCCTATCCCGAAGAAAAATCATAAAAGAAGAACCACTAACATCATGGATGTTAGCGTAGAACTCCTGAACTAATAGACTTGGCGGGGTTACTAACTCTACCAACAGTGGTTCCCAACCCCGAAAAGAGAAAATAGTAGAAAGGTCGGGGGATAGGTCAGAAAAAATGATCTCGCGCTTAAACAAAACAGGACGTAAAGAAAACTGTGACCCAAAGACGTCTTGAGCGACAATCGAGATGAACCTAGTCCTACAGTACGAAGTAGATGTACTAGGAGTGAAAGGGATCGTGCGTGCTCTCTTAGGCAGCATTTGAAAGAAAAGAACCACACCATTAAAGCCTTGAAAAGCGATAAACTAAACCATGACATGTATGAAATGCATGAATGCACGCAAATCGAGGCATACATCATAAAAGTCAACGTGACTTAACACGAATGCATGACGACATGTAATGATGCCTAGACATAAGTGACGTGACGTCACCATGCGATGCCAAACCAAGCACTCCTACAATCAAATACTTGACAACAACAAACGACCACCTATCCCAAACTCAAACACCCAAGTTCGATCAATCAACGAACAATCTTCACATGAAACAAAGTTTTACTCCAAAGCAACCATCCCAACATTCACAACTCCAATCACCGCTCATCAACACCACATACAACACACAAACACATTCAATTAACTCAGTGAATTTCAATGCACAATGAATCATGTCAAAAAAATCCAAGAACCTCAATGTGAGTTGCAAAATCGTGCAAAATGATGAAAATCTATCACATGGTCCTAAACATATCGCTCAATGTCAATCATACACTCAATAATGGCCAAACAATACAAAAATTCAACGAAAATCATAAAAATAGCGAAAAAAACACAAATACCAACATTTACCTTTGAAAGTTGTTGAATTGATGAAATGGCACTACCAATATATGATTTAAAATGTTTAAGAAGTGGGTAAAGCTCAAATTGGAGGTGGGTTGGAGAAATTTTAGACGAATTTGAAGGAAAAATGGAAGAAAAGTGCGTGAAAACCCTGAAAATTAACGTTAACATACAAACTTACGGTCCGTCACTCGAGTGCAAGCGATAAGCTACCGAGGCAGCTTTTGTTGTCGTTCGAGCGGGTTCCAGTGATAAGGTGGCGACAAGCCAATTAACAAAAATGGCACCAAAAATTCAAAAATAAAGAAAACTATCATTTTTTTCTTCTTCAACAATAATATGTTAATTTAAGTAACTCAAACTCTCGACAAGTCGATAATTAAAATCAAGCATGCAATCACAAGTCAAGCAATATCAAAAAGACTTTCCCACGGACTCAATTAAGTTCAAGATGGAGTAAGGTGTATAAATGACTTATGCATGTAAAATGCCACTATTTTCTCGTGAAAATGACTCAGAACCTAAAATTTGTGAGAAGTGACATAGAATCATCATTTGTTAAATAAGTATGATCCCTACTGATAAAAGTCAAACCCGAATAAATTTTAGCACCTAAAAACAAGCTCAACTATATGATAATTTCTCTTTTCTCCCCTGAAACTGAGCAAACAATATTTTTTATCGTTTTTCTCATAAATAACATCTTATGTGCAGACTCTTGTCTATTAAGCGACTAAATTGACTCATGTAATGAGTTTTAGGTCGGTTAACCTAAGTCAAATGACCATAGGTACCAAGTTATGAGAAACCCCTCGAACTTAATTACTCGAGTCAAATAGGCTTCGAACAAAATTAAAAGATGAACCAAATAATTAAACATATTCTCATCATCGTTTTTTATTAAATGTAACAATGCAGGGAGACTATCACGAGCTAAGGTCATTTAAATGTAGATCAATTCATGTTCAAGGTCACCCTACTTACACGTGACTGTCATCACAAATCTCACACATGCGGTCCAAACTCACTTACAAGATCATAGTGTGTGCAGTGCAGAAAACTACATGACGACACATATACTCAATACTCCACATTAAACCGAACCAAGTAATGGAAATAACAGTGTAAAATGGATAAATGCTTACTTGGTCATGTTTAAAATCACCACGATATGTCGTTTGCCAACAATATTTTTGTATTTTTTCCCATTTTTCAAATTTTGTTTTTGTTTTTGAGAGCAATACTAAAAACGAACAAATGTATAAAAAAAAGCATAAAATACCAGAAAAATATTATATACCGCAAGTGCACGAGTCGTGTTCAATTAATAAAGTGGATTTTTTTTTAGTCTGGGTTGTCGATCACACGAGGAATGTTTACTTTCGATTATACAATTTTAATTAACTTAATTTTAACAATAAAAACAAACACACAATAAAATTTGATTTTGGAAAATAAAGAAAATTAACTAAAATCTACGAAATAAGTAAATATAAATACTTGAGATTTTCGAAATGAAAACGTGGTTGGGATTCGTGGTTTCGTTTAACAATCGCCTAATTAATTTCTCTACAAACCAATTAACGAATTACGCATTTACTATATTAGACTTGATCTTCCAATTTTAGTCAATTACCCATCTCGGGCGAAATTAACCCTAATTGATTGATTTAACATACTATATCCCTATTTTGATTACAACCAAACAATCACATTCAATATTTGTGAAAATAGCTCAATGGATCACCTAGGGTTAGGGATATATCTCTATCCCCTACACAACCCTATGATATTTACCATTTGGTCTAAAATGTATAATCTTCTCTCAAACGATATACAAATCACTAAACTCAATCATTTAATGGCCAAATAAATAAAAAGTATTCAACACAATACAATACACATAAATATAAGTATTTTGACATTAAAAGGCAAATATTAAAATTAATCCAAGCTAGGTTAAGATTCTACCATAAATCCCAACATAAATAATTAGCCATGTTATACAAATGATAAAAAGAAAAATATTTATAATAGTAAATTACAAATATGGCAAAATAATTGAGAAAATACAAAGTTATAGATAAAACCCTTATTTGAAGCTTAGCTTTGACTTCCCCAAATTTTTCTCCAAATTCTTAGATGTATTCTCCTCGTGCTCTTGATTTTGCCTCCAAAATTACAAGTAAATCAAAAGAAGAAGAAATGAAATGAGAAGAGAAGAGAGGAGCAATCGAGGTGAAGGCCATGAATATTTGTTCATCCTCACCACGAGAAGTTTCATTCTGAGAGCTGGAATCTGACTCCTCATCACTCATGGTCACAACTAAAGCCTTACGACGTTCATTATCCGAACTTCTCTTGAAATTAAAACATTCACTCCTAATGTGACCATACCCCCTACACTCATGGCATTGGATAGCTTGAGATTTCTTAACGGGAATCCCAGATGTGTTTTTCTCATGTCTACCTCTCAAGAGTTTACTAGGGATCTCACTATTATGTTCTCGAGGCTTTCTCTTATTTCTCATCACCTTCTGAAATTTTTAACGAAATAAGCAATTTCGTCGTCCCTAAAGATCTCAGTATCAGTGGACTTGCTCTCCTCTTCTCTAACAGAGTTCATGGCGATTGATTTCACTCTTTTAGGTAGTGAGGTAGTGAGTTCATACGTTTGAAGTGATCCTGCGAGTTCTTCAATCTTAACAGAATCCAAGTCCTAACTACCTTATATCGTAGTGCCCTTAGGTCTAAACCTTTTGGGTAGTGATCTTAGGACTTTTCTAATAATTTTAGACTCGAGGATCTTTTCACCTAAGTTAAACCTAGAGTTAACTGTATCATTTAGCTTCGTGTAAAATTCATCGAACGATTCATCATCATTCATTCTAATCTCTTCAAACTTAGTGGTCAACATCTGCAGTTTAGAATTTTTAACAGTCTGGTACCCTTGTGTGTGATTTCTAATATATCCCAAACTTCTTTAGCAATTTCACACATCGATATTCGCCTAAACTCATCAGCAGACACAGACATGAACAGGGCATGAAAGCCCTTACTATTCCAATCACACTCATCCAAATTGGTTTTGGTCCTAGTGAGATATTAGTCAATGTAACTACACCAACAAAAATTGTTGCAGGCATCCAATGCTTTAAGGAAAACTCTCATTCGAACTTTCGAGTAAGTATAATTGCTTCCGTCAAAGAACGGAGGTACGGACAATGACTGACTCATCTAGAATAATATACTAAGGGTTAGGAATTGAATTAAGGCTCTGATACCAATTGAAAAACACGTAGTTCGACCCTAACAACACTTAGAGGGGGATGAATATGTGTATAATGATGAATTAAAATTGTTAATAAATTAAATAGCAACAAGTCACTTTTTAATTTTTTTCTAGATGATTATTCATGCAAGTCAAGTTTAGTCCTAAGTTTGAATACCGTAGTAGTATACTCAATCAAGATAATAAAAGCAGTATCAACACCAGAATGATCATAGAGAAACTCAACTGGGAAAAAATTCCGGGCACTTTGCCAGTCAATCCATTATAAACGAAATTAAAAACTTACAGTCTATCAGACTAGACGACCTGTACTATTTGATCTACCTACTACACTCCTAACAGCTCTCCCTGGATTCGTGTGCTCCCTAACACCAATCTTTAGTTGCTGTTGCCAAAACTCTCCATGGAATTTGCTACCCTGCAACACTCTAAGCCTTGTGAATTCGTTTATCTTCCGTGGATCACAAAGAACAACTTGTTCTTCACCGACAGGAACTCTTGTCAGCTGTCCTCAATCTTCAGAACTCTAACCAGATGTAGAGAAAGTGGTGTTTTGGTATTTGCATTAATGAACTGATATTTTTCACACCAAAACTCTCGCACAGATGAAGGTCGAAAGATATAATATGGAATGATTCTCTCATAGATGAAGTTCTCTCAATTATTCAACCTCTAGAATTTC
>CAIGRB010096850.1:0-56606 GCA_903798255.1 Fraxinus quadrangulata | reverse complement strand
AAAAAAATTATATACATTTAAACAAATGGGAGTGTACATGAATCAATATGAAATTTAATTAATTTGAATCGATAAATATAGACAAAGAATAATTTATATACATTTAGACAAAGAGTTTTGCTATGAGTACATAGCAAAACACATAATTTATGGTAAAATGAATAATCTTGAAAATAAATACGTGTTCACGAACTTGAATAACTATTTACTCCTAGAATAGAATAATTGAATAGTTCCCAAAACTTGTGTACATGAATTTGATGACTTAATGTTATATTTATCCATAAATAAAAGTTAATTAGTATACATGTACATACATAAATAATTGAATTATAGTATTTTTAGAGTAATTGAATAACCCTCAAAATAAATAAAGTATACTTGCTTGAATTTGAAGAATTAATTGATTAAATTATAATATGGTATCTATAAATTAATGTTAACTATTATCATATACGTAAATAAATAATTGAATTATATAAAAAGTTCATTTCACGTAAATATTTTTTTAAATAATTTTTTATATTCACTGATTTTCAAATATTATTTTTACAGTATTTATAAAGTATTTCAAAATAACGTGTAACGCATGTTTAGCTGTGACTAATATTTATAAATGTACCAAAGTTGAACCAATGATTGCGTAACTCATATGGTAGAGTGCTATCTTTGCATACGAAAGGTATATGGTTCGACCTTACAATGACTCAGTGGTTGAACTGCTGACTGGATAATTTGTCCAATTAACGATCGGGTCAGGTATGATAACTATGCTTAATATATACTTTTATTGTTAGGTTTTATCAATTTATGCTATAAAATTTAAATTTGGACAATCTATGTAGTGTTCTTTATTCTTTTAAAAGTTTGAAAAACATTTTTTTTTTCAAAAATAGTTCTAAAAATCATTGTTATAAAAGCTTTGCATAAACTTTGCCTAAATTCGGAACTTGTATTTACCCTTTAATCATGATTTGCATATGAGCTTTATCTTATCTCGTTTAAATTCGTAGAAATTTGAAACTTGATCATACATATATGATTTTAAAAAATCTTTCTATTTTGGATTGTATTGGATTATATTTCCATGTATATTATTTTTACATTTATATTGATTGATTTTTTTTAAATGTTATCCAATTAAATATTAATAAATAATATAGCTATTGTGACCATCATCGGTCAGCGAACCGCCCTAGCTTACTTGACTTTCTAGATTCACCCCTGTTTATCTTTCTAATTTTCTTTAATTTTTATATTTGTTCTTTTGTTTATTTTGTAGAGTTTTTAGTATGTTTATTATTTTCAAAATCCCAAATTTATTATGTGTTTTCGTGGTTAAAATTAATTTAACAAGTATGCAATTGAGTAATTATTCTTCGTATGATCGAAAATTCGGACTCTTCAATTCACTGTATTACGTTTTCGCGACCCATGCATTTGTAAGTGTACATTTTTTGCGAACACGAGATAAGTGTTTGTTAGTTCAATACTTCAATTTACGCTTTGACAAAAAAAAATAATATAATGTGTAATCTCAAAACCTTTTCTTTTTGTTTAACCACTAAATTTTCAAAAAAAAAAAAAAACCAGTATTCCAACCATTAAAATCTCAAATAATGGAGGCCAAACGGGCACTCTTTTTAAACTTTCATTCTGTCAATCTTATGTTCTAGTCTAGTTAGGAATTAATATAATAATATGATAAAATTTTACCTTTGGTTTTTATAGGTAGAATTGACAAGTTTATACAGGATTGATTGATTGATTAAATCAGTTCAGTCTATATTTCAACTTCATATCAAAGCAAGTTTGATCCAACTTAGATTAAACTTGAAATTGCTTTCATTCTCCGACGAATGGCATGTGCCACTCGTTATGCCAAGTTTTTTGGTTTCTTTTTTGTTTGAAAATTAGCCTTCTAGATCATGGTTTCAAGTTGAGCCCTAAATTGCAAATCTCAATTTAAGAACAAAAAAAAAAAAATTTGAAATTAAAGAAACCCAAGTTGAACCTTAACCTCTTCCAGTGACACTACGACCTCTGCTAATCACCTAGAGTTCATGACTTCAACCCCATGCCTTGTTGTTGTTTGTGACCAAGGCAACATTTCGCGACCTAAACCAAGTTTCGACTCAGGTTCATGACCCAAACTTAGGCCTCAGTCAACCTCCGGTGACTTTCTCGTAAGTGAGTGTGCGAGGCCTGAGTAAAACTTTGGCTTGCTCATGACTCACCTGGTACAAAAGCCGAAATTTCTTTTCCCTTTGTCCACTATTTCAGTGCCATAAAATTGTTGGGAGATCCTTCCTCTTGATCAACATAGCCTTCTTGTAATCCTAGATTGTTGCGCAAGAGATCTCTTGTCACAAAAATTGTTGGATCTTCTACTACTACTAATTTTCTTGGTGGTTCTCATAAATTTTATTTTGGTGGTTGTTCTCCAATTCTTTTTTAAGTCGTGACCCTTGGACAATTATTCTTCATGTTGTGGACCATTTCCTTTGGTCGATTCAACCCTCTGGTACGCTTAGGATTTTATATGATCATTTCCAATATTGCGCGATCAATCTAGCCATCTAGTACTCCCTAAGGTTCGACCGATCAGACTTCTCTATCTTCTATGTTTGCTACTAGTTCATGACACCTCTCTATCTTATGTTGTTGTACAGAGTGAAATCGAAATGATTTATTTCTTGAATGAATTACACACACACCCCCTATTACACCTTATTTATAATGCAATGATAAAGATAAAAAAGGAAAAATAATCTCTTAATTTATGAGACAAGAAATTAGCCTAGCAATCAACCTAAGTTATGGAAAGATTCAATCAATTATATATCAATCATGATCAATCTTTAGAATTTCTACATGGAAAGATTTAATCAATCATGTTCAATCTCTAGGATTTCTGCACTACCCCTGAAGTTCTAACGTAGATGTTGATCATATCTAACTTGTAGATAAAATCATACAAATTGTACTTGGTAATCATTTGGTGAAGATGTCCGTAGTTTGTTTTTTTGTAGGAATATAGGTCATACAAATAATTCCATCTTCTACATTTTCTTTGATGAAATGTGTATCTACTTTTACATGCTTAGTTTGATCATGTTAAATAGGATTAAGAGACATGTTGATGGCAGCTTTGTTATCACAATAGAGTTTGATTGGTAATCTTGCAATGACATGTATGTCTACTACTACATCCCTTGTGCAACAACTCTGAATTCAACTTCAGCAATGCTTCTTGCTACTATATTGTGTTTCTTACTTCTCCAAGTGACTAAGCCCATACAAAAGTGCAATATCCAGTAGTAGACATTTTATCCTCCGCTGAACTTACCCAATCAGAATTTGTAAAGATCCTACTTCCGTTATTTCACATCTCTTGACAAATATACCTTTTTCCTGGAGTCTCCTTGATATACCTGAGGATCTTGTAAATGGCTTCTAGGTGAGATGAGCTTCTTTTGGAGAGTGCATATGTTGATTTACTACACTTAGTGTAAATGAGATGTTAGGTCTAGTGTGTGACATATAGATTAGTTTGCCAACAAGTCTCTGATATCTCTCACTTTCAACTGATTTTCTTACATCTTCAATCCTACTTCCGCTTCAATTGATGTGTCACTTGGCTTATAGTCGAGCATGCCCGTTCTAGTTAGGAGGTCAAGGACATATTTTCTTTGAGAAACACCAATCCCCTTCTTCAATCTAGCAACCTCCATTTCCTAAGAAGTACCGCATTTTTCCCATATCCTTAACTTCAAATTTAGTGGCTAAGACCTTCTTCAATCTTCCCATTTCTTCGACATCATCTCCAATTATGATTATGTCATCCACATATATAATGAATATTGTCTTCATCCTATTTTTTGCTTGTAGAACATAGTGTGATCCGATTGTCTCTGACAGTAACATTCCCTTTTTATCACCTTTAAAAATCTATCAAACCACGCTCTAGGAACTTTTTAAGTCCATACAACGACTTCTTTAAATTGTATACTTTGTTTTCTTCCCACTTTTTACAGAAACCCGGAGGTAGTGTCAGGAAAACCTCCTCTTCTAGTTCGTCATTTGTGAAAGCATTGTTTATGTCAAGTTGCTGAAGTGGTCAATTAAAGTTGGTTGCCAAGGACAAAAGAACTTGGATTGTGTTCAACTTAGCCAAGTTCAACTTAGCCACAGGTACGAAGGTTTCTGTATAGTCAATACCATATGTTTAACTAAATCCATTCGCAATAAGATGAGTTTTGTACCTCTCCATCGTCCCATCGGCTCTGTACTTTACAATAAACCATTGCAACCCATTATTCTCTTACCGTATGGCAAATTCATTACTTCCCAAGTTCCATTTTTTTTTTCAGTGCCCTTATTTCCTCCATCACAACTTCTCTCCAATCAGGAATCTCCAATGCCTCATAGATATTCTTAGGAATTTTGATCATTTGAAAACCTGCAAGTGTTGTGAACGAGATTGCGATCAAGTAATATAATGATGAATATAGTGTCGAACCCACAAGGACTGTGTTAGACCAAGTAAAAATTAATTATAACTTTAATCGAATATCAAACAAGCTGTTGTGATTTTTTTTATAATAATCCCTAAATTATCAATTAAACTAGTGAAAGCAAGTAGATGTATTTTTCAAATATGTGAGATGCATTGCAAAGATGTTAAATCCCTCTTATTATTCCATTTTTAGTATAACAATTAAAGTGACAATTTGAAATCGTTCACGTTGGTCAATATTCCGAATTTAATTGAAAGTTTCTATCAATAGCGATCAAATATATTCCTCAAATGTGACTCTTTATCACTCATTAAAAGATATAAACATGATAAATGCATTAATGAGTGTTAGAACACCTATTAAAATCATATAAAGTATAGAGATATATCTATATTCTCTATCGAATGTTACAATGTTTATTACATTATGCTTAAACCATATTGTCACTCTCGATAACAATGAAATATACTAATAATTTAATTGGTGATCAAGTAATTAAAAAGAACGATAACTAAAAATATCATAATAAGGGTTCATCTCATCCTAACAATGTATAAAACTAGCATACCATGTTGGAATTACAAGTAATCATGTTAAATGTATAGATCATCATCTGGAATTGTGAATTAATGAATGAAAGAAGATAAATTTTGATGTTCTTAAATTTCTTCAAAGCAATCTTGATAAATCTTCAAAAATTCTTTCGCTTCTTTGCCCACAAATCACAAGTTTAAACTCCAATTGATAAGTTCTTGAATTTCGTCTTTGAAATCTTCTCACAATAAATGATTTTGTCCCTTTTTATTATGAAATATGGATGAATTTTTTATGTATAATGGTGTATGATAAGAACCAATTTATGTAGGATACGTCCAAGTATATATAGGGGGTCGAGTTTAGGTCAAAAATCTCGTAAAAATCTTTGTAAAGTTTAATTTTAATAGATAAAGGAAACTGCTGATTCATCTGCGAAAATAGCCCCTGCTCGTGGACTACCTTCTTTCCCGTACGCACAGACAAGATGAATTGCTCTCGAGTTGTTGAAAATAAGGTCTTGCACGCTTGCAATGAATTGCCCGCTTGAGCCTCGGTTTACGTCCATTCGTCTCTGAATAGCTTTTGGTATTTTGATAATAACTTTCTCTTTCGATATCCGATTAACGTGGTTCAAAGTTTATTGGAACGAGAACTCAAATGGATACAATTTTTCTAGGATAGTGTTTCTCCAATTCAAACATTTGCTATCTCAAAATAGGTCTCAAATTGGGATTAAAAATTCGGAGCATAACTATTTCGATTTGAAGTTTATTTGTGATAATACTTCGGCTATATTTCACTCATTTGACTTCAAATTACATTCAATTGATCATATGTAATCGTCAATCATCATTTTATGGTTCGAATCAACTATTTGATTTTTACACTTTTGTCCCCATATATTTTTATTTCGCAATTTTCCTTATTTTTCCTTTGTTTTTTCCAATTACTCCTTCAACCATTGAGTTTTACCTATATAACATAAAATACAACAATTTAATATATATTTTGTCAAGAAAATTATCAAATATCGATATTTTAGGCACGAATAAGTGTATAAAATACACTTATTGAATTTTCACACTATCAAGGTTAGAAGTAAAAGAATGATATTCTGTAGACAATGCATTGTAGGATATAAATTTTGAAATGGATGTAGAGTACATGAATGAGGTTTTTTCTGAGTGAAGTAGGTAGATAAATATCAGGAGTATTAGAGCTAGATTTTATTACCTGATCTGGAATGGGGAAGGACTCTTGTTTGTGCGAGCTATCACCGATTCAGATTCAATCGGTGCCTCAGTTGTGAGATTCTTATCAGACCTTGATTTTGGCTTTTGTCAGTAAACAAACACCTTTTTGTGCTACTATTTTTCTATACCTTCCTCTAAATGTAGACTTCCTTCTGTAACCAAAAAAGGAGTAGAGGATGATGGTGTGACATAATCGATGTTTGGGACATAATTAGTATTTAGGGAAAAATCTAAGAAAAGAGAGTCACCAACCAAGTGATCTAAGTTCCTAGATTCACTCAAATTCTCCTCTTGAGTTGAGGACTTGGTGTAGAAAAAAGTGATTTCAAAGAATGTGACATCAAGACTAATAAAGTTGCGATGTGACACAGAAGCATAGCACTTGTAACCTTTTTTATTAGGTGAATAACAAAGGAAAACACATTTTGTAGCTTGAGTTTCTAGTTTAGCCTGCTTGTGTGTATGGACATGTACAAATGTTGTATAGTCGAAGATTTTAAGGGAAAGAGTGGAACTATATCAAGAGTGAGGAAATGCGTCTTGAAATTTTTGAAGAGGTGTGACAAAGGAAATGACTCAACTAGGCATTTTGTTTATGAGATAGGTTGTAGTTTAGATAGGATCAACCCAAAAAAATTCTGACATGTTGGTAATGAACATTAAGATATGAGCTACAACAAACATGTCTCTATTTTTTTATTTGGCAATCTCATTTTGTTGAGGGGTGTCGATACATAAACTGTGAGGAATGATGCCATGTTCATGAAGATAGAGACTCAAGCATTGATTGAAATATCCAGTACCATTGTCGATACTTAAAATTTGTATTTTGGTATTGAATTGTATTTGGATTATGGAGTGAAAATTGATAAAAACAAAATAGACTTCGATTTTGTCTTTTCAGCAAATAGACTTAACAAAGACATGTATAGTCATCTATGAATGTAATGATTCATTTTATGTTTGTTCGACCTGGATTACGAGAATGATCCCAAATACCATTGTGAATCATAGTGAATGGCTTAGTAGGTTTGTATTTAGACTTTGGAAATGAAGTACGATGATGTTTTACAAGTTCACACACTTCACATTGAATATCAAAAGACATTTTATTGGATTAAAGTGCACGATATAAATATCACAAATAATGAAAATAAGAATGACCCATCGTAGAATACCATAACAAGAGTTAAAAAAAAATAGAATCACAAATAGCATTTTGATATTGGTTACTCTCTTTAGCTTGCTCAAAGTAGTTGAGTCTTTCACATTCCTTAACAATGTCAATCGTCGTCCCCGATGACGAATCTTGAAAGTCACAATGAGAGAATGAATTTAGCAAAGCGATTGGAATATTTAGTCAACGACTTATACACAACAAATTATAAAATAATCTTTGAACATGGAGGACTGAGTGTAAAATGATAAAATTGGAGATACAAATACTTCATTTGCCTACAACACGGGAAAGTGATTCATCTGTAATTTTTACTTTCATATTTCCAACACACGGTGAATATATTGAAGCAGTTGATGAGAATCGGTCATATATTGATATGCTCCCGAGTCTATAATCTAGGAAATATGAGTACTGAAGGTGGTTAAGACTTTCAAGGTATTATCTCTATAGGCTAAAAAACCAGGAGGAATGTTTTTTATACAATATTAAGATTATATTTTTCATTTTCCTATTATAGATTATGTTACTCATCTCGTTCTAGATCATCTGCCAACATGGCAGCTATCTAAGCAAATCAACAATGCCCACTCTCCACGTCACCCCAATACACTGAAGTTTCGAGGTGCCAAGGTGAAGTAGTCAATATGCATATGTTCGTCACTCGACTAAAGTACCGAGGCGATACATGTCGAAGTCGTATGTGATGAAGTGGTACGAGAAGGACAACATTTATGTTAAGATAGTCAGACGCCATGTCCTTATTAACTAGGGTATCTTTTATACGAAGATCTATCTAAAATAAAATATTTACACGATTAATTGATGTGACGTTTGTGAGTAGACACCAAAGAGTCAAGTTATGAATATACCTGTCATGGGGCATTAAATGCCCGCCCACATGGGAATGATTTATTGACACCTAGGAGGAGACACTTCGACCAGCGGATGAGGCCACATGACTTTCTATCTAAAGGTCCCAAATCCATCTATTTCCCTATATAAACTCACACTTAGTGTCACTTTGAAGATAATGCAATTCCAACCAAATGAAATATAGTATCACACTAATATCATCCTTATATTGATTTTACGACGATTTTAGCTATCGAAACACGTCCCCACATTTTTCATAACATCAACTGATATGACCATCGGAGTGCAGACGACCACTTCCACCACCATCGGAATGGGCCCATGGTGACTTATGACATGTTCCAAGTGCATAGGGAGGAACCCACGTGGAGTTTCTAACTATTGACCACATGAGATGTACATTTTCCTAGGTCAACAAATAGGATTCCTCGTAAGATTGTTTGTATTAATTAAATAAGTTTTTTTTTATTTCAATTTTTATAAATAATTATTATTGACAATATTTTCATTTTTTTATTTTTCAAAGAACGAACTTGAAAGCTTCAATTTTTAATAATGTTTCAATTTTTGTGTTGTACTGATATTTTATTCCCATATCACCAATTTTGTTTATATTTTTATTTGTTTAGGAGATATTATTTTTGAGTCATTATAATCGTGGTTGAAACCAAATCTAATCGTAAAAAAATTGTTTGGTTTGAAGAGAGAGAGAGAGAGAGAGAGATTAAATCAAACAATGTCCATCCCTATTAAAAACTATCTTTATTAAACTAGGCATTGTTCGTATGTACATGTCTTGGATACATCTTGATTGCAAAGTTACATATTTTCAGTTCCTCTAACTATTAAACTTAGAGTTTCATATTTTAAAAATTCAATTTTATTAAGAAGGAAGTCAAATCTCTTAATATATTATTTATTGATGTGGAATTTATCTTTTAATATTAATTGTTGTATTTGTTCAAAATCAATTGAAAAGTATGTATGAAAGTATGGATGAATTGATGGAATCAAAAGGAAAAAAAATGGAGGAAAAAATATTTTGTTAATTCGTGGGCATAGGCAAAATGACCATACGTGAGCGTGGTCATTATTCGCAGGTACTAATCTTCAGGCCTCAAGCCATGTGTGGGCATGGTTATGCAAAAATATAGTCATTGGCTGATTTTTTTGGTTTGATTCTAGGCATTTTTTTATGAAAAGCTAAACTTTTCATGAAAGATTGGCACTATTTTGTGGATAATGAATTGAAATCTATAAATAGATGATAGATTTCAATTATAACAACAATAAATCAACAATCACAATCATATTATAGTGCTATTAAATCAAATTCATTTACATATTCAAACATTCAAAGTTTTCTTTAAGTTTTGTAAGTTAAAAGCAGGTGTTTAACTATTTTCTTCTTCAAAGCTCGATCAATCCTACAAGCCATTTTACAAGTCCCTTTAAACACCAATTAAATCGTAGAGGGGCAAATATCGTTTGAGAATAACGATCTCATATTTGAGTCTTTCTACCATATTTGGCGTTCTTAACTCTTTCTTTTGTTATCTTCTCCATTCCCTTGAAAGATAATATTACAATAATCTCAAATGATATTTATGGAAAACGAAACTACCATGGCCACTATCAAACTCATAAATCAAGACCTTGTTCACTTGGATTGATTCGACGGAACAAATTTCACTCGATGACAAGACAAGTTGAAATTCATTCTCACGGCATTAAAGATTATCTACATCCTTGATCTGGAGTTGGTACAACTACGGGAACCGACCGATGAAGACACCGAGACCGTAAGAATGGATAGGCAAAAGCGTCAGAAGATGAATTGATTTGCTGCAGTCTATACTCAATGCTCTATCCGACTAGTTGTATGATCTCTACACCTACATATCCTCGGCAAACGAAACTTGGGATGTGTTAGAGAACAAGTACAAAATCAAAGAAGAAGGTACCAAGAAATCCTTGATATCAAGGTATTTCGAATTTAAGTTTCTTGAAAACATTCACGTTCTCCCCAAGTGCATGAATTACAGGTACTCGTCAACAAACTAAAAGTTGGTCAAGATTAAATTTTTGGAATCTTTCCAAGTATGAGCAATAATTGCTGAACTCCCAGGGACTCAGAAAGAATATCGAAAGAAGGTTCTTCATAGTTCTAAAGATTACTCTTTGGAACAAGTTCAGAAGCATCTCTAAATTGAGGAAAAATCGAAGGCAGGGAATTAGGGTGACAACTCTTATGAATGCACATCAAAAGTCAATATTTTTGAAAAGACCAAGCCGTCCAACGAATCAAACAAGAGAAACCCTTCTAAAAACTTTGACAAGTTTAAAAAGAAGCCCCATGGAGATTGTTTTATATGTGAAAAACCCGAATATTTTGCAACGGAATGTCGGCATCAAAAACAAAACAAGAAAGAGGGAAAAGTTAACTTCATTGATGAAGATAGTATTGTGGCCACCGTGAGTGAAATCAATGTTATCAATGGCAAAGTCTCTGGTTGGTGGTATGATATATGCATAACTATTCATATATCATGTGATAAGTTACTCTTCAAGACTTATAATGAATCAAATGGAGAGAAAGAGATACAAATGAGTACTGAAGACCGCTCCAAAGTGGTTGAAAAAGGAAATGTGTCTTCGCTTTCGAAAAACCTTTACCATAACAAATGTACCACATGTTCCAGAAATGAATATGAACTTAGTTAGTGGAAATCTCTTGAAAAAATCAGGCATAAAATGTGTTTATGAATCCGAAAAATTTGTGTTATCCTGAAATCGAAAATTTATTGGAAAATGTTATTCAAGTGAAGGAATGGTCAAATTGTATACTGTTGACAATATTAATAATGATAAATTTGATTTTGCTTACTTGATTGATTCATTTACTTTAGGCATGCTAGATCGTTAGTACAATAAAAGGAATGCTTAAATGTGATATTGTTTCATACAATGGGAATGATACTTGTAAATGTAAAATATGTGTAGAGCTAAAATGGTTAAGAAGTCTTATCAAAGTGTATAACTTATCAAATTTTAGAACTTATTCATTTGGACATATGTGAACTTAATGGCATGTTAACTAGGGGTGAAAATAAATACTGCATCACCTTTATAGATGATCACTCTAGGTATACTTATATTTATTTAATGAAATAAAAACATGAAGCATTTGACATGTTTAAGACTCATAAAATGAAGTGGAAAATCACTTACATAAGAAAATAAAAATACTTAGAAGTGATAGAGGGGTAGAATACTTCTCTAGTGATTTCAATTCATTTTATGAACAATAAGGTATAGTACATCAATTTTCTGCACATAGAACACTCGAACAAAATGGTTTGACTGAAAGAAAAAGTCAAAAATTAATTGAAATAATAAATGCCATGTTAACATATGTTAAGTTGTCATTTAACTTGTAGGGTAAAACTTTGTTTAGTGTATGTAGAGTATTAAATATGATTCCTTTAAAATTTACAAAGGTTTCTCCTTATAAATTGTGGAAATGAAGAAAATCAAACATTGAATACTTCAAAGTATAGATGTGTCTTGCATATCTAAGACTACGGACCCTAATAGGACCAAGTTTGGTACAAAAGGCATCAAATGTATCTTTGTTGGATATGTAAGTAATAGCAAATCATATAAATTATTGAATTTTGAGACCAATTTAATAATTAAATCAAATAATGTAGAGATCTTTGAGAATTCGCTATTTTCGGATAACTAATTAAGGAAAACTCATAAAGAGATTCCTAATTCTAATGAAACACAAGATGAAACATCTTATAAAGATATTAATGAATCTAGTAAAACTTAAAGAAGCCAAAAAAAAAAAAACTCGAATAGAAAAGACTTTAGGATTGATGAAATTTGATTATCAATACCTTTTGCAAATGGGTTTCTAAGAGAAAATATAATGTAGATGGTTCTCTTGATACCTTTAAAGCTAGATTAGTAGTTAAAGATTATTGACAAAATGAATGAGTAGATTAATCCAACACCGATAGCTAGAATAACATTAATTAGGATATTATTCACATTAGCGTCCATATATGACTTGCATGTTCATCAAACGGATGTCATAACGACATTCTTAAATGGGGATCTCGATGAGGAGGTTTATATGGAACAACCTTGAAAATAAACACAAGGTATACAAATTAGTAAAATCATTATGTGATTTAAAACAAGCACATAAAAAATGGCATGAAATTTTGACTTAGTGGTTGTGGCTTTAAACATAATAGTGCAGATAAATACTCGTATTCCAAATTATGTGATAATTGTGTAATATTTATTTGCATATACATTGATGACATGTTGATTTTGAGTAATCGCATGGATAGAATAAAAGAAACAAAGAGGATATTTCACACTCATGATGAACGATTTTGGACAAGTGGATACCATTTTAGATATCAAAGTTGCTATTTGAGTCATCACTTTTAACCGAGAATGTGACAAATAATTTCAAACATTTGAATATAAAAGAGTATAGTACCCTATCTTGATCAAAGTTCTAAATTTATAAAGAATTATGGAAAAGCTATTGCTCAATTGGAATATGCAAGTATTATAGGGAGTCTTATGTATGTAATTCAATGCAGAAAACCAGACATAGCATTTGCAATTAGTAAATTTCATAAGTTTACTAGTAACCCGAGCAAGGAACATTAGAAGGTCATTAGGAGAGTTCTTGGTACTTAAAGAAAACCAAAAACTTAGGTCTATATTATTCCAAATTCTCGACTGTATTGGAAGGATTTACTTATACTAGTTGGATACGTAACACTGGTGAGAATAAATCAACTTCGAGTTGAGTGTTTACTCTTGGAGAAGGTGTAGTTTCTTGGAAATCAAAGAAGCAAATGTATATAACACATTCAACCATGGAATCTGAATTTGTGGCATTAACCGATATCAGGGAAAAAAGATGAGTGGCTTAAGGATTTACTATATGAGATACCTTTGGGATCGAAGAATATATCTTCGATATTTATCACGTGTGTTAGTCAAGCTACATTAGCTAAAGTATACAATGAGGTATACAACGAAAAGTCTAGACATATGAGTCTAAAACATGACTACGTACGAAAATTAATCAAGAATGAAATAATTTCTCTAAATTACGTTGAGTCAAATGAGAACCTAGAGGATCCTCTAACTAAACATTTCAATAGAGATTTAGTAACATCTAGTTCGAGTAGGATGGGGATCAAAACTCCTAAGTTAAAAAAATTCACCAATAATTACAACCTTACATGTCATTACTAAAATAGTAATCGACGAGCATCGATGAGCTCAAAGATCATTCGATAAGTGGATAGTTTCAACATTATAAATTTCGTAAGAACCCTATCCTAAAAATATAATGCTGGTCGTTACTTAAAGGAGGGTTGAGTTTTAAAGTCATTAACGAAGTTTGGTACTAAGTATAAGTATCTTTAAAAGTAACAATGATATTGGAAGAATTTCACCCAAATAAACTTTGAGGTGGTACCGCCTCAATAAAGAGTTGTGATTTCTCTCTTTAAAGTTTCACGAATAGGATGAGTGTAAAGTCATATTAGTGTTAAACGAGTTTAAGGAACTTGTGAACACATGATAGTTGTATGTGTATTTTCACCAGTGTTATCACAAGAAATAATTGGTTCAAAGATATCATATTACCTGAAATTTCAATAATACTGTGTAAGAATTACACTATGATTATATTCAAATTGAAAGATATATAATCCTTAAGCATGAGTATTGTTATTTTGTGTATGTAATCCATATAATTTTAAACAAGTTGGGGATTATTATATTTGTTCATATCTATTAGAAAGTCTGCATCAAAGTATGGATGAATTGATGGAATCAAAAGAAGAAAAATAATTTGGAGGCAATATGGCCATTGTTTGATCACATGGTAGAAACACTATATGATTACCCAGCCAATTACAGGGAATGCGGTGAACTAATTTGGTTATTCGATGTGATCACGTGGAATATAACTATGTGATCATATGGTTCAATCTGAGCGCCAAAATTCTGATTTCCTTATTTCATTTCAACTCTAAAGAAAGGTATCTTGACACCATATTTAACTCTAAACTCGTCCAAAAACTAAGGTTACACATTCTTTAAGAAAAAAATACATTGAAGAGCTAACGAGAAGGCGAGAACAATGATTTTTACTTCAAACTTCAAGATTTTAAGATTTAATTCAAGTTTTTGGGTGATATCTTCTCTTTATTAATTTTATTGTTATTTTAATTTACCCATGTTAGGCTAGACTTTTTATGTACTAGGTAAACGATGAACCTCGCAATATGATCTTTTAATTCTCTATTTTGCAATGTGATATTCAAGCACGATTGATGGATGTTGAATGATTTATATACATTTTCTTGCCTCCATAGTTAAATGCATGTAATTATGTGAGTTTGGGTGATCTATGTTACGCATTCGAAAGAAGAAATATAGATTCTAAAGATATAAATTATCGTAGGTTCCGATAGGGGATAGAAATATACCGCTATACTTTACGTGAATCTCTAAGTGTTTACAAAACGTCATACATTCTTGTATATTGCATTTGTCATAGAAATATAGTCAAATGGTATGCTAGAATATGTTCAATTCTACTCGAAAGAGATTGTTGGATAAGTTAGAAACATTGATTCTTCAACCAATTCACCGTGTTATCGAATTGTGAAATAGGGGTTAAAAGTGAATTTTGCTTGGTGATTCGGGATCGTAGTGCGCTTTTTCATACATTAATTTTACTCAAATATTTTGCAATGAAACGTCATTTTTGCATTTAGTTCGTAATTTTAGTTTAAATTGCATGTTATTCTTAGTTTAATCATAAAATCTGAAAAACTCTTCTCAATTTTGATAGATTCGGTTAAGGTCGATATAATAAAAATCAAGTCAAATCAATCCTCGTGGGAACGATACTCGAAATTCTAGGATTTCCACTTTATTACTTGTCAACGAACCGTGCACTTGCGGTAAATTAAATTCGAAACATATTTTCGTGAACAAGTTTTTGGCGCCGTTGCCGGGGATTGAGTATTAATTTGATTTTTGTTATTTAGACACTAATTCGAACTTGTTTTTCTTCTTTTAGTTTTTATTTTATTTTCTATTAAGTTCAATTACTTAGGTTGAGCTAAGTGCTACTATTTTTTTTTTCTCGCTTCTTCAGGTCTTGCATGCGAAGATCAGTTGGCGGTGAACTACTTCCAACTGATTTGGAAATTGAACGAACTTTTCATCGAAGACAGAGGATAGCGAGAGCAGCACAGCAGGAAAATCAAGAACAGTTACAAATGGCTGATCAAGAACTGGAACCAATTGTAGAACCTGCGGTTCCAGCCAATGCAGAAGCACAATATGATGGAAACGCTTTACTTGGGGATTTCTTATCACCATTTGTCATTCAAAGCCAATCCAGCATTGTCTACCCAGCTTTCGGACAACCAAATTTTCAGCTCAAGACAAATGTCATCCAACTCTTTCAAAATGGGCATCAATTCTACGGGACAGCCAACGAGAATCCACATACACATGTATCCCGTTTTCTGGATATGTGTCAACATTTCAGATACCAAGGGATATCAGAAGATGCAATCAGATTGAGGTTATTCCCACACACTCTTCGGGATAAAGCACTTGAGTGGCTTGATTCACTCCCGGTGGCCAGTATAACTACTTGGAACGATTTGGCTCATAAATTCTGCACCAAATACTTCTCACCGGCCAAAGTGGCGAGATTAAGGCATGACATATCAATTTTTAGCCAAAGTGAAAATGAGTCATTTGACGAAGCGTGGAACAGGTTCAAGAGCATGCTCAGGAAGTGTCCTCAACATGGATTCGACAAGCCAACGCAAATCAGATTCTTCTACGTGGGACTACTTCCGGCCTTCAGAAGCATGGTAGATTCATCGTCAAATGGCTCCCTAACCACTAGATCAATCGAGGGAGCTTGGGAATTGTTCGAGAGAATGGCTAATACTTCAGCCATGTGGTCTTCAGACCGAGGGGTCCCAAAGAAAGTAGCAGGAGTGTATGAGGTCGATACTTACTCGGCGTTATCTGCAAAAATTGACTCTTTATTTCATAAAATGGAGAGCATAACACAGACGGTGAATTCAGCACAGGTCAAGAAGTCAATTTGTGAAGAATGTGGAGCAGAGCATAGCATGACTGAATGCCCTATACTTACACAAAAAATGGAACAGGTGGATTTTGTTCAATGGGGTCAACGTCAGCAAAACAATCCTCACTCAGAAACATACAATCCGGGATGGCGAAATCATCCAAACTTCTCTTGGGGTGGAAACCAGAATCACAATCAGAATCATAATCACGCGCAATGGCAGTTTCAGCAAGAGAAGAAACCTCAGTTGGAGGATATGTTTGCCAAATTCATGGAGAAAACCGATAAATATATGGAGACCACAAATCAATTCATGAGGAAGACTGAAACAAACTTCCAAAATCAGGGCGCAGCTATTAAGAATCTGGAGACTCAAATGGGACAGCTAGCTCTTTCTATGACAGGAAGAGTGCCCGGTACACTGCCAAGCAACACAGAAATAAATCCAAGAGAGCAGGTAATGGCCATGCGAGTTTTGGGGAATGACAGAATTAACGATCCATCTGTGAACGCAATCACCACTAGGAGTGGAGTGCAATTGCCAGAAACCCAAGTCAAGAGACCTGCCACGACTAAAGATACAGTACCTTCGTCAGATGAGGACCAAGTGGAACAGACTGAACAGACAATAGAGACACCTACTAAAGAGAGTTCAGGTACACCACGGGTTAAGGCAACCGTTCCTATCAATCCTTACGAGCCTCCTATTCCATTCCCACAAAGGTTGAAGAGACACCAGCAAGACCAACAATTTGAGAAGTTTCTGGATGTACTGAGGAAACTCCACATTAATATTCCATTCATAGATGCAATAAGACAAATTCCAAGTTATGGAAAATTTTTGAAGGATATGATATCAAAGAAGAAAAAGCTTCCAGAATTTGAAACTGTAGCACTGACAGAGGAGAGCAGTGCAAGATTACAAAAGAAATTGCCTCCCAAGCTCAAGGATCCAGGGAGCTTTACCTTACCTATTTCAATTGGAGAAGCTGGTACTTTTAATACTTTATGTGATACTGGTGCGAGTATTAACTTGATGCCACTTTCTATTTTCAGGAAACTCGGTTTGGGAGAGGCTAAGGCAACAACGGTGACTCTGCAGCTGGCTGATAGGTCCCTGACCCACCCCAGAGGGATTATAGAAGATGTGCTGATTAAAGTGGGAAAATTCATCTACCCAGCGGACTTCCTTATTTTAGATATAGAAGAAGACAGAAACGTTCCAATAATCTTGGGGAGACCATTCTTAGCAACGAGTCGAACTTTGATTGATTTAGAGAAATGTCAGCTAATCTTGAGGGTAGATGATGAGCAAGAAGTATTTCAACTATTTAATCCATCCACACAACCATCTGCCCTCGAAGAGTGTCAATGTATTAATGAAGACGAACTATCCCTTCAACAAAATTACCAGAAGAGAAAACCAAAAGTAGGAGGACTTCTTGGTAGAGACGAAAATGGTGAATTCAAAGTTTGGAAGGCTAAAAGAGGATGCAAAGCTGGAAACTGCAAGAATTACAATGGAGAAATTCTTCGACTTGAACCACCATGAATTGGCCGAAGTACAGTCAAGCTATAGACTATAAACAAGCGCTGGTTGGGAGGCAACCCAATAATTCTTCTCTTTTTATTTATTTCGCCATGTGCATTAAATTAGGTATTTTCCGTACTTTTGATTATTTTTAATAATATTGAGTTAGTCATCGTCTCTACAGGTAATAAAAGAGCTTATGCATGGTCAACACTTCTTTTTCCTCCACCATCTTCACCTTCGCATCTTCATTGATCACGGGAGTATTCATCACCCTTTGTTCTTTATCTTCTATGAATTTGTCTTTAATTTTAGGTGCTTTTAAGTTTGCATTTTATTATTCTTTAAACATTGAGGACAATGTTCTGTATACGTTCGGGGGTGGTAATATGTCAGTATGTCACTCATCATGTTTCTGCAGTTTATTGTGTGTTATTTAAAAAAAAAATTAGTTTCCAATCTTTGCTAAGTCATTCCTAGTTTTACTTTTGCATTAGTTTGAGTCTTTGTGTGCTTGTGTGGGTTTGACAATTCTGCCGATCGTGATGTTTAATATTGGGCTGTGTATGGACCGTGAATGGTGAAAACTGTGCCTCATTAGATTCATCAATACATGTTTATGTGAAACTTGATTTACTTTGCGCACGACACTCATGTCTGCATATTGGGCTAACGAGTTGACTCTTTTCTTAGGAATAGGAGAACTTAGAAAATCCTGAAAAACCTTTCTTGTGCTAAACCATGACCAATTTTTAGAATAGTTTGGAGGTAATTGAATTATTGCAAGGAAACACTGAGATGAGTAGGGGTTCCGTGCATGATGTTATGTGTGGATTGTTTAAACCCAATGAGATGAAAACGAAGTGAAAGTTTCAAGTTAGGGTGTAGTGTTAGAAACTGGGTGTCTAAAAGAAAAGAGGCATTGCACTAATCATTGAAAAAACAAAGACATCTGTTCGAGCCTGTATAACTCGAGTGATTAAGCCTGCAAGGGTTTAAAACCTGGTGCCCTATGGTCATCTGACTTGGGAGTCATCGGCCTAAAACTCGCTACAGGGGTTATATAGAAAGCAAATGAAAGGTGTTACAAAAAAAAAAGTGTATCTATCTAGTGATGAATTACATACGTACTCTTATGTATGAAATGCATTATAAAGTCTCGGACACTTGGTTGATAAAACTATATCTCTAATGTGAGGCAACTAACTCAGTTCAATCTCAAGGGTTGAAGACAATCAAAAATAGGAGAACCTCTGTTTATTAAAGTGTGAAATTGTGATAGTATGATTCATCTGAACTAAGAGAGGGAAAGGAATAGATGTAAATGAGTTAAACCTTAGAACTCACCCAGGGATACTTGAGTGAAAAGAATAAGTTTGGGGGAGTGTGCATCTTTCGAGAGATGAGAGTGAAAAATTTGACTACATTGGGTCGGGTATGAGTAAACCATGATCTTAATATGTTGATATGAGTTTTCACACACACACGTCGAGTTTTGCATATAACATGTGGAGATTGATGTAATTTTGTATGGCTGTAGTTGTTCATGTGTTTCTTACTAAGTCCCAATCCTGAGAATCAGCAGATTGTTAAACCATGTTACTTAGAATTAAGTTATGATTTTGTTTGAGGACAAACAATGATTCAAGTTTGGGAGATTTGATAAGGGCGATTTTACACGTCTAATTCGGTTCACAAACATGGATAATTGAAGTTTAATGTGTTGAATATAGCTTAATTCGAGGTAATTTGTGTTTGCAGGATGATAATGATGATTGCGATAGAAATTGGAAGAAAAATAGAGAAAAAGGACCAAGATGGAAGAAGGAATGAAGATAAGGGATGAAAAAGAAATAAAAAAAAGGGATTGAAGATTATAACTGGGCGCTCGCCCAGTTATACGAGCGCCCAACCCTCAAACCATTCAACAGAAGCCAAAACATTGGCCTGGGCGCTCGCCCCAGTTTGTACTGGGCGCTCGCCCAGGCTTAATCCGGGAGAATTTTCTGGTTTCCTAATTTAACTCCAACTCTTATGGAAACTAACTCGGGGACGTTCTATATAACCCTAAACTCGTCCAAAAAGTAGGTTACACATTCTTAGGGAGGAAAACACCATTCAAGAGCGTAGAAGACGGCTAGAACAAGGGATTGCATTGAAGATTCAAGATTTTCAACCTAAATTCTAGTTTTTTGGTGATGTCTTCTCTTTATTATTTTTGTTGTTATTTTATTTTATCCATGTTAGGCTAAACTTTTTATGTACTAGGTGAACGATGAACCTCGTATTATGATCTTTTAATTTCTATTTTGCAATTTGATATTTGAACACGTTTGATGAATGTTGAATGATTTATATACACTTTCTTGCATCCATAATTATAGTGCACGATAATTGTGTGAGTTTGGGTGATCTATGTTATGCATTCGAAAGAAGGAATATAGATTCTACAAGGTATAAATCATCGTAGGGTCCGATAGGGGATAGAAATATACCGCTATACTTTACGTGAATCTCTAAGTGTTTATAGAACGTCACGCATTCTTGTATATTACATTTGTCATAGAAATATAGTCAAATGGTATGCTAGAATAGGTTCAATTCTACTCGAAAGAGATTGTTGGATAAGTTAGAAACATTGACTCTTCAACCAATTCACCGTGTTATCGAATTGTGAAATAGGGGTTAAAAGTAAATTTTGCTTGGTGATTCGGGATCGTAGTGCGCTTTTTCATACATTAATTTTATTCAAATATTTTGCATTGAAACGTCATTTTTGCATTTAGTTCGTAATTTTAGTTTAAATTGAATGTTACCCTTAATTTAATCATAAAATCTGAAAAACTCATCTCAAATTTGATAGATTCAATTAAGGTCGTAATAATAAAAATCAAGTTAAATCAATCCTTGTGGAAATGATACTCGAAATTCTATAATTTTCACTTTATTATTTGTCAACGAACTGTGCACTTGCGGTAAATTAAATCCGAAACATATTTTTCGTGAACACAAACCATTTGTCAAGAGGAAACATATATCGTTTGAGGACAACGATCTCGTGTTTGAGTATTTCTATCATATTTGACGTTCTTGATTCTTTATTTTATTCTCTTCTCCATACCTTCGAAGGATAATATTACAACATTAATATGAGACAATCTTCTGTGTATGAAATCAATAAAAATAAGATTTAAAAAAATGGTGTAACGGGTTCAATTGCATTGCATAACCCATGTCTCTTCAGAGTCTTCGCAGCGATCTTCACTACATGTTCTTAGGGAAAAATGCACCCTGCCGAATCCTCTGAAGCTTCCACGTACATATGCTGAACTTCTTGTGGATTTTCTCTCTTACAATTAATTGGGCATCCACAAGTAAATTAGATAATTTAATTGTTTTTCATTTCTTAATGTAGATATTGTTTTGAATTTTTTTTTTCCCTATGTTTGTGTTGAGGGTGGTGGTTTGCTTTTGATGATTAAGTTGTGAAGAAATCTCCAAAATTAATAGGGTATCTGTTTCTAATGGTGCTAAATTTACGTATGAATGAATTGTGATGGTTTTGATTTATTTCTTAATTTTGGTGCTTTTGATGAATGGTGATGGTGAATGTTGATAGCGGTTGTGTTTGCTGGGTATGTGTAGCTCCATTTTTTATTTTTATTTTTTTAGGTAAAAAAATGAGTTTTGTAATAGTATTTTTTAGATACATTGTGGTTAAAAATTAGGTAAAAGTTTTGAATTTACGTTTAAAATTATTTTATTAGAAGAATATATGATTGAAAATAAGAATTTTTAGATAACGAACCTCAAATAGAAGCTGTGTGTAACATAATTTTACAGATTAAACACATTTGTTATAAAATTTATTATAAAAAATTTAAAATAGAAAAATAGAAGGTTGAGAGAAAAATATGATTAAAATTAAGTATAAAATTAGGTGAAATTTTTAAAAATATTTGTGAATTTTTCCATCCAATATTATTGGCCAGCCCCTTTTTCCCTGAAAACTATTACGAATTATCCACCCATTTCAGTAATGGGGCTCAAAACTACCCATGAAACTCCCTCAGACTGATCTAAGAGCCCATTAACTCTATTTTGCAAAAGTCCTAAATGACCAAAGGGAAAAATACCTAATTACCTTTCTTTAAGTTACACTTTCAAATTTAAGAATTCTTTCAAAAATCAGATCGTCGCTCGTGGTCACATTTGCGACCACAATGTACCCGCAACTTCAAAACTATTAATAAGATAAAGATTCACTCGTCAATTATCTATAAGTAAAATATCACTTATGATTAAAAAAATTCTTACAAAAAGTATAAATTGAAAATAACACAAAACAACGTATATTTAATTTTATTTTCAAAAAAATCAAAATTAGTGGATAAACACCCAAACATGGGTTGGATTATTATAAAAATTGTTACTAAAATCACTCCAAATCAATATGCACATAAACTCTCAAACCGATACGTTAAAAAACTCTCATAATCGGTACCTTGATACTCCGAAACAGGCCATTAAAATTTCGGTGGCCATTAACATAATTAACACTATAAAAATGGATATGTTGTGCCTTCAAATATCAAGGACTTAAAAAATAGTAGAAATTTGAAGGAAAAAAGGAGCCACGTGTGCTTAGTGCTTACGTGAAGATCCTAAGCCATAAAATCAGAATTAAACAGAATATTTACTATTAGCATGAACACATGCACAAAAAATGTAAGCTTTGAAATAGAAATCCACTGTCACAGTAAGTTTCACCCGTTTTTCATAAGCTAGATTAAAATGCAACAATTTTTCAAAAAAATAAATAAATAAATAAACACATGAATGAATTATACAAAGAGTAATTCACACAAAGCGCCCTCATCATTTGCACTCATTGCACAAATCATTCCTATCGTTTCAAATTTGGTATTTACACTTTCATTTCAACATTTTCTTACATAGTCATTTCTCTCGTTTGTCAATTACTTCCGTCAAATATGAATAATTAGTGCAAAACTTCCATGTCGTTTGATATCATTGCGCAAATGTCCATTTCATTTGTCTTTATTGTGCAAAATATTCTTATCATCTATTTTCTCCATTAAAAAACTTTAAAATAATTAATTTACCCTCTTCTTCAAATAAACACATAGAAAATAGATAAATAATATAAATAAATAAATAATTGCAATCAAAGTCCTAAAATTTTAAATAGTGAAAAAGAGTTCCACTTAAAATAATTTAAAACATATTAAGAAAAAAATTTATTTTCCTCTCAATTATGTTTGAATTAGGGATGGCAAAAAACTTCGTTCAACCCGATACCCATGACCTCACCCCAAATGGGGGTGAAGATTACCCATTTAAACGGGTGAATGGGGCAGAAACGAGACGGTGGTCGTTGCTCTATTGAAAACGTTGTCCAGTACTTCTACCCGCCATATGTAAAGTTAATTTCAATTTTAAATTTTTTATCAAATAAAAAGAAAAGATTTATCATCATTTTAAAGAAAACATGAGTTGTTCTCAAAAAATTAGAAAAATGTAATAATATCCACTAACTATATATGTATATAATAAAACAAAAGAAGGGGCAGGGGACTTGTCCCGTCCAGCCCCATCCCGCTTTAATTTGGTATAGGAGTGTGACAATGTAATAAAAATACCTGATGGGACGCTGGAGACAAGAATGGCCAACTCATTCATCCCTAGTTTGGATTAAATTCTTGAATGAACTCTATTGAAAGAAGAAATCTCATCTTCAGATTTGGTGACCGTGGAGAGTAAAGGATGGGTGTAGGGGTTAATTGGAAAGATGAAATATGATTCTTTTGTTAGTATATTTTAAATTGTTTTACGTGAGACTCGTTTGTATTTAAAAGAAGAAATTGAAACTCTATTAGTAATTATTTATTTTTTTAATATTATTTCTTCTTTTCCTAATTGTTTATTTGAAGAGGAGTAAATTAGTGATTATACAATACTTTAATAGAGAAAATAGATGGTAAGGATTTTATTCTCAATGAAAATAAATGATATGGACATTTTGCACAATTTAGGCTAATTATAGGAACATTTTACATCAAATCAACTACCCGTATTTAATAGAAGGAATTGGCAGAAAGGGGACGGAAAGTATAAACCCAGCAAGAGAAGGTTGAAATGAAGATGCAATTACCAAATTTGAAAGATGGAGACTAGTTGTACAATGAGTACGAATGATGAGAATATTTTGTGCTAATTACTCTTACATAAATAGTAAAAGTAAAACTATGCACATACTCGCTGGGGTGAACAAGGTCCAAAAAAAAAAAAAAAAAAAAAAATTCAAACTTCTACCGACCTTTTACTCTTTTTGTATCACGTAAGTAAAAATAGATGGTATTCAAAAAAATCATTCAATGCAAGTTGGAATGAACTCTGTCAAGCTAATACGGCACCCAAAAGAAAACAAAAGACAATATCTAAAAATTCATCTAGACTCATAAACTCTGGTAGACATGATAACTCAGCAAAATTATCCAGAATTTGACGCAATTTTGATTTATTTTAAGAATTTAAAAAAAAAATTTAAATAGCAATATGTGGAATGCCTTGGAGACCTGGACTTGAAAATCTATTTACTAAACACCAGTACCATGTACATTGCAAGTCGTTCAATTCATGCATTACATATATAGCAATCCATTAGAAATCTCCAAGGCTAATATGGATTAATTAAAAAAATTGCCTCTGAAATAGAAACAGACAATGTCGAAAAAAATTACCTCCAATGCAATCTGATAGGGACTCTGTCAAACTGTTATGGAGTAAAAAAGACATTGTACTAATGCTCCGTTTAGATGTAGGGGTACTACTAGACATGATGACTCAACAATTATTCGAGCAATTAAAAGAAATGGAGTATGAAAAATTAAGGATTATGTCTATATTTTTTAGAGTATTAAAAATTTTCTCTTCCTTTTTTAGACTACAAGTCCATCTACTTGAATGCCACATGGATTACAATACATCGAATACATTGGAGATGCTTTTAGGTTCCGCTAACTGATTTGGTTATGAAACTCAACTTGTTGAATTGATTGCTGGTTTCATTTGGGAAGAATAGCGTGAAATTAGGGATTGTTGGGGGTGAGAGTAACGAATTAAATGAATTGAGTATTTTTTATATTTTAAATATAAGTAATATAGAATCAAGATATGTCAAGAAAATATAAAAGGACTTAATTTTTCAGAACTTAAAAGGTGAAAACAGTCTCAAAGTCAATTTTCCAAAATAAATAAATAAATGGAAAGGGATGAGTACGCTAAGGTTGGTCTAGAATTTGTTAGTAGTTAGCTTTTGGGCCGCGAAGCCTGTTTTATTGTACATTTTGCTCCTAGTATTTCATATTAGATTAAGTCCTGTTTGGTGATACTAAAATAAGATTTTTAGTAGATTTTGATTAAAAAAAATCAAACGTGTAGTTCAAATATTGTGGATCTCATGAAATATATAATTAAAATTAATTATTGATTTAAATTTTAATTTAGATTTAAATTAGTATCAAATAAGGGCTAAATTTATTCATTTTGCATCATTACGAAGAAAATCATCTAAGGTGCCTTAATATAGCACGTGCCTTGTTTTATAAGAATATAAGTGATAAATACTTAATTTTAATAACAAGAAATAAATAAGTAGGAAAAAGAAAAAGATAATAATATTAAAAATATATATATAAACTAGCACTGAACACGATCATCCCACTCTCGATTACTATTCACTTCCTCTTCTTTTTCCCATACCTATCCATTCCCTCTTCGTCGCCACCCTACTCGAACTTAGTGATTCTTCTAAGAACTCTTTAAGTATGAACGTTTCTTACATCCTCTAAACTTTTCTTATAAAAATTTGACGACTCTTGCATTTATTTATTTTAATATATTTTATTGTCTGTGTTTGAAAGTGGGTTGAGAATTTCATTTTAGTATCCTATGTTATTAATATTAATTTATGTTTGGAATTGGTTGAGAATAGGACTATTTAATTAAATTAGTTAGGTTAGGAATTTTGTTGTTAAATTGAGAATTGATTATAAGCTAAAATCTGAAAATAAGCAATTATATGAGAATATAATAACTTCATGGGGGCAACATTCACATCAAATTTTAAAAGTTAGCTAGTTAGTGGCCTAAACTAGCCATAAAGGATGTTGCAATCTGACAACTAGAAGCCAAATTCGAAGGCCCAACAAATATTCTATACGTCATCGAATTCATTTTCTTGATTATGCTTTAATTTATTTTATTTTAATCGAGTCACGCTATTTAATCCTTTTAATCTATTAAATCTTCAAGTTCTGTATTAAAATATTAACCACTTTAAGGAACAAATCTAAATTTTTGAACATTGATTATTGATTTCATATTTTAAAGATCTGTGCTTTTACCGTTAACATATTTAATAAGTTAGTGACTCGTTTGAGAATAATAGTCTTAAAATTCGATTGCTCGTTGAGGTTAGACATATCGAGTACCTCGTTAAGATTAGGAATCAATCTTTATACATTGATTATTATTTTTAAATATTATTGTTATATTTATCCTTAACAATTCTAATTTACACAATTTGTTGGTTAAATATAGTAAAATGGAATTTGTTGGTAGAAGGTGAGATGTTCTTGTCAAACCCCTCAAGATTCCTCAAGGCACTCAACGACATTGAGAATGTGTCAATTAAGAACATTAATTCCCTTCACCAATAAAAACCATGAATAGCACTATCGTATCCTATCAATCGGTTGCTCGCTTTGTTTCCCTTCGTCCCGATTTTTAAAGATTTGGTTGGTATAATTTTTACTTTTGCTTTTTGTAGAAAAATTTCATAAGAAAGTCGTCTTGAAGCAGCATCATCTAAAATCTCTTCTAATGCGATAATGAAAATCATCCAAACGATCAGTAATTAAAAGGATAAAGTGAATAGATTCTGTGTGACGATGCAGACTTTATAGAACTGACTTGACCTCTATTTGAAGTGGAAAGAATGCCTTCGAGATGGTCTAGTAGGGTCGTAATGGGCCCGACGCGATTTATGGCTAACTTGTTGCTCGGATAAAAAATAGGTTGTTCTAGAGACCTACTTTGTAAACATGTGTCTGGATGTGGTAGGCTGGTATTCCCTCTAGATTAAATTGGCACCCATTGATCATTGGTTGGGACCTCCAAGGACAACTTTTCTTTAAATTCATCATCCTTTAGTTGGTCAAAACACCGTTTTGTTCAATTACTTTGAAGTGGGAAAAAAATTTTAAGTGAGAAACTACCAGATACGGCGATATAATTGGTGATTGACGGGATGAATTGTCATTATCCTCCACCATCCTGAATTTTGGACTTCATTTTTTCATTCAAATTCTTACTTTCAAACTATCAAAATTTGATATTGATCTTAGCCAAGTAGTGACTTTGTTTATCGTACCTAACAGATCGATATATTTAAAGAAACAATGAGATAAAACTTTTCCCCGCTATTTTCGTTCAATTGCATTCATAGTGCAACTCTGGATTTAAAATAAATGGAGGGTTCTTTTTCACAAAAGCAAGTCTATAATGATAAATAAAAAATGATCTTTCACGAATTTCGTAATGATATTGCAAAATAAAATTCGAATATGACATCATTGTAGACAGCTAATTTTTGACTGAATGTTTAATTCTTCTTTGTTTTGTTTGACTAAGATGGCATGGCACCTACCCCCTCTCTCTCTCTCTCTCTCTCTCTCTCTCTCAAGTTCAAATATTTCCTTTTTCCATTTATGTTAGTTTATATTTTGTTTACGAGAATATTTACTTAAGAATAAAATATTCATCGTAGAATACCAGCATATATATGTGTGCGCCCACGCAAATTTTTCTAAGTCAAATAATAGAAAAATTAACAGACTAATTAAGATGTAATTGCTTTGCACTTATGCTCACGGTCTAAGGTCAATCCATTTCAATTAGAGCTTGCGCATGGCCATCTCGACACGACCATAAGTAATGAAAGAAATAAGAACTTCTAATTATTTTTTTAAAAAAATTGTTGGATAAATTCTTCAAGCGATCTTATATTTATTAGAATAAGACCTAATTTGTACCTTCTTCATAATTTCTCTCTCAAAGCAAGAGAAATTTGGGGCACACAACAACTCAATTGGCTATAATTTCATTCGGATCCTACAAGTCTTGTTTCACACAGAATACTGTTGATAAAACGATTTGTAATAAGTGCAACGCTATTTGTACAGGATCTCATGGCCTTGTACGTGCCAGGGGACACATTTTTTTTCTCCCCGTGACCTTGTACAAATAGCATTTATTTTGTAATAATGAAGGTTTCTAGAATTTGGAGCATTACCTAAATATTGTGCCCTAGGCTACCGCTTCACTTGGGCACAAGTTGAGCGAGTTGTTAATCAAAAGGCTTCAAGAGTTGGAAAATAGACAGTTAACTCTAAAGGCGAGTTGTTCTGAAAAAGGGAGGAGGATTTTTGATAAGCGGTTAATAAATCATAATCACAAATTATTATTTTTTTTTTTTAAATTTTTTAAATCTTAATTTTGCTCAACTTGGCACAATCTAAAAATAGGTGTTGGAGTTGTGTCTATCCAATGCTAAAGGGCAGTACCAAAAAGGGTAAAAGTGAAGGAGGCAGGCAGCGCCTAATCAGCCTACCAATGAAGAGTCAAAATATGTGCAAACAAACTACATCTCTATTGCCTCTCCAACTTGGAACGACAGGTCTTTGTTCTTTTTTAGTTGTCATTATTCGAATTAGTTACATCAATTTTAGTCATAGATTTATGTATTTACTTGGAATAGTTTTCTTTTTAAATCAAAATGACATGCTTTACTTTTTACATTTTGTGAAATATACTTTCTTTGAAATGTATGTCTTGACATAATAATGAATGGAATATAAGAAATTAAGCATTCTCATCTAAGGTTATTTTAACGTGTCTCGACGCATAATTAAGTTCTTATTTGAGTCACATTCTTTAAAAATTTATTTTTAACAGTATATTATCTCCGTAAAAATAATTTTTCATGTAAAATCAAAAAAATTTCATGCTTTTTAATTACACGTTCTCAAAAAATTCATCATTATAAAATTTATTCTCCCAAAAAATAAGACGTTACCTAAATTTTGATGAGATTTGAGAGTATCAACTTCAACGCCTAGCGTGTATGGCTTACAAGAGTTTGACTATTCAATGACAACGAATTGAGAAAGCAAGTTGACTTGCAATTCACTGAGCTTGTTCGAAATTCATTTTTTTTTTCACAAAACGCATATTGAAATAGTATTTTGATAGAGAATATATAGTTAAAAAATAAGAAAGAATTTTTGAATTTGTGTTTAATATTATTTTATTAAAAAATATGTAGTTGAAAATAAACGAGAGAAAATTATATTTTCAAAATAATGGTGATTAAACAAGTTAAACTATTAGTCAAAACTAGTCGGTCAATTGTTTGGACCATCAAGGACGAACAGTGGTGAATTTAGGGGGGACTGGGTTGGTCCCCCACCCCACGCCCATTTCAATTGTTCAAGGGGAGAATTGGTTTTTTCAAGTAATTTTTTTTTCACATATTAGGTTGGCTTAAATTTTTTTAATTCAGTTCTAGATCCGTCCCTAAGAATGATCCCATATTTGGTGGGATTTGTCACTCTCTGTGAGTTGACAACTCATTCTTTTACAAGTTCATACTTAGAGTCCCAACTCCTCGCATAACTAAGAGCTTACGATATGGGTTCATGATAATAAATTATTCAATTAACAACTTTTTCATTCCACGTAAAAAGACGAACACTACGAGGACTTTTATCAGTTGGTGTCAACCATGGTTCGACCAAATGCAGCCAACTACATAAGTAGCCCCAGTTTGGTTTAAATAAAAATTGGATTTTTAGTAATGTAAGTTAATAAAATGTATGATTCAAAGTGAATCTCATAATTAAAATTAATTATTAACACTAATTTAAATTAAAATATTGATTTTAATTCCACCAAACAAGTAGCATATTATAAAAGCGTTAAAATCAACATTGTATGAACACTCGAGGAGAGCACGTAGACCTTGAAAGGATTAAATGCCAACAACCACTTCATGTACGAGCTCACAGAGATTAGTAAATGTGATTATAATTTGGTTGACACCAAACCGCATATTAATAAATTTAAGACAACGGCGAGGTAGTTGTGACATTTTTTGAGTACAATCTAAAAAGTTATAATTCATAAGAGTAATACGATCTTGATAAAATATATTATAAGAGAGACGATTGTCCAAAACTAATCTGATTTGTTGTAATAGTTAAGAATTTATTTACTTTGAAAGTTCAAGAAAATCTTAAAATGAAACCTAATGGATAGGTGAGAAAAACTTGCATATATTGTAACTAGGAATTACTTGGTTGCATTGTTGTCATATGCTCAAATTCAAAGAATTTTGAGCAATTAAAAAAAAAAAAAAACTAGTAATTATATCAACACGAAATATTTTTCTTTTGTTGCGATATTCTTTAGTTAATTGCACCCGGTGTTTCAATCTGATGGACACTGTGAAATAAATATTATCATGTCGCACTTTTGTATTTGTTATTTTTTTCTTATTTAAAAAATGATGTGCAAATATTTTTTATGCCCTCTTAACGAACTTTTTGAATGGAAACTATTATCATGGACAAGCAGTGCTAGATCTAGAAATTAAAGTAAGTATGGACGAATCTAGGTGAGCATGGACGATCGCTCAATACAAGGAAAAAAAATTTCGACGAAAACAGCATGGGCAGCCGCAAGGACTCGCCGAGTGCTGCTCCGCCACATCGACGAGGTGTGCTAATTAGTGAATTGTTGATGATAAAGATAATATAAAAATAAGTTTAAAATATAAGTGCAACAATAAGCAGAGTTTGAAAATTTTTAATACGACAACAGTAAAATGTGGTGAAATATAACCCCAAAAATGAAAAAGAAAGTTTCATTCAACTCAAACTATTTCATATTTTCATTACATAATTATCTCCTGTAATCTAATTTTGATTCGACTTTGCTATATTTAGGTAAATATATTAATTACATATGTATAAGAATTTTTTTTAATTATAAATATGCGATATCATCATCTCACCGTCATGATTAATTATATCCTTTTAACAAACGGCAAATAGAAAACAGAAGAAAAAGGGCACAATGGTACAAAGAGACTAAGCATCTATTTGATTAAAAATTAATTTTGTAATAGATTTTGCTAAAAATTGATGAAATGTATGATCGAAAATTGATAAAAATAATTCAATAAAATGTGTATTTGAAAAATATAAATTTTAGAAAAAGGCAAGGATTAAACGAGAATGTAATTGACTAATGGAAGGATCCAACGCCATTGATTCAATAAGTCAATAGAGTAGACTTAATGACACTAAAATTATAAAAAAGATTCAAATTTTGGGAATATAATTTGACTTAGGGTTGCGTTGGGTGGGGGAGTGGATTTGACATTCATCCCGAAGTACTTATCCCTTGTTTGAACTCTCTTTTTTTGTGAAAATAAATCTTAGAATAATAATTTTTTAAAAAATATGTAATTAAAAAGTAGAAAAAGTTTTAAATTTACGTGTAAAATTATTTTGTTACGAGAAATGTAATTAAAAATTAGTTTGAAGAAAAATATTTTATTGAAAATGAGATTCAAACAAGAACTTATTCATAGTAGATTTTCTTCTTAAATTTTTTTTGCTTTATTGAAATTTTTTTTTTTGAATTCTTATCCACACAATCAAATATATGCACGTAAATCCAAAAAATTTCTTTATTTTTTAACTATACATTCATAACTTTTATCTTTTTTAATCACAATTTCATGAACGTTTATCAAAATTTGCTAAAACTTTATAAAACGTCTTCCTAAAACTCTCCTGTTCATTTTTTCTTTTACCACCATTGAATCTCGATTCCGTTAGTTGCTTTTCGACTTTTACTTTCAATCAAGCTTTATTTCTAATCACACATTCTAATGATATACATCATCATTTACATTATTATTTACGTTTTGCCATGTGACAAAATATCAATGAACAGTTTAAAAAATTAAATAATTTTTCCTCCAATTATATTTTAACAATACATCAAATGTCAAAGATGGGGTACATTTTGACATTTTTGAATAAATGATTTTATTACTTGTACGTAATAAATTACATAATATGATTATAATGTGAAGAGAAAAAATTGAATGAAAATTTTGAAATCTTGAATGAATTATCCTCAAAAGTCAATTTACGAATTCAGACTACAATCCGGTCCATACGGTCATCGTCAACATTACTCTCTCTTTCAAAGCATGTCTATAAAGAAATGAACAGCATTATCTCTCTCTTAGATGCTCCTTCTCACTGTCAGTGGTTTGAGTGAATCGGCGCAACTGTCTTTCTCTCTCCATTCTTTTCCAGCTCATAAAACTCAAATTTAACTCACAAATTTCTGCCTTCATTTTACTGCTGGATCTGTGAATTGAATTCCCAATTGTGTAAGTAAATCTTTGACAAAAGCATGGTGTTTTTAATGCTGCTGCAGCACAGTTGGAGTCCTGTAACACCCTCCAATGCCTCCAGTTACTGCAGTTTCAACATTACAGAAAACTCAGGTTTTGCCTCTCAAGTTCAGCATTCTTGACAAACTCCAGATAGAACTCAGAAAATTTCGAAAAAGGGAAAGAAAAACTTGTCTGGGATTCTCAGAATGTTTCGAGGTGATTTTGGGTTTCTCTTTGTTTTGCCTTGCCCTTCTATTTTTGTTTTTTGGGATTTAAGAATTAACTAAGATCGAAGTACAAAATGTTTTATAGCAGATCTGAGTGGTGGTATGTTTGTACATTTTGCAGACGCTGTTGAATTTTGTTTTCTTTTGCACAAAAATCTGTGCACATATTTATTTCTTTTGTTGAACAAGATTGTACGGATGTAAATTTTGCATCTTAATGAATGTTAATAATGCAAAGTTTAGGGTTCTTAGTTACACTGAAACGTGTGAATTGGGTGAAGATTTAAGAGCTTCTCAGCTACCCAAAATCCCATTTTTACTTTACCATTCCCATGAAAATGTTTTCTTTAGCACCTAGCATCAAATTAAGTGTTGAATTTTTTTTTTATGTTAAGGAAATAAGATTGTGGGCGTTGAATTTTTTATGCTAAGGATAGAAGATTTTGGGCTAATTAATTACATACTCCTGCGGCTAAAAATGTATAATTATTAAGCCCGAGCTGTATGCTGTGCTGGCTGCAACTTGTAATCCACTTCCTTGTAAAATAAGCATTTTTGATTACTTTACTGTGCTTGAAGATTACAGAGTGTTGAAAGAGTAGAGAATACTTGATTTTTAAGATTTATTCATTATATTTCAATTTTCAAATTCTTTGTGGTTGAGCTTTAAAAATCCTTTTTCCAGCTCTAGTGGCTATTGTTAATTGCATAACTACACTTTTCAATAAAGAATCATTTTGAATTCTTAAAAATGAATTATCGGCCGCTGTGGAAAATGCATACGTTTTGATTGGAAGAAAAATATCCGAGTGCCATTTTGAAGGAGAAATATGATTTTGTTATTGCTAATAATCTGATATATAGGTCTTGTTTGTCACCCATTATTGTGTTGAAAATGGAGTAATGAATAGTATTTTTTTGGAGAATGTGTGGTTGAAATTTAAAGTAACTTTTTGAATTTCATAACATTTTGCTTACAAATTTCGATGAGATTTTCAGTTCTACGAATTTGTAATTTTTTTTTTTTTTTTCCGTAACTTGATCTAATTACCTGCAGATTTTTTCCTTCTATTTTGTGCCTTTTGTGAATGCTCACTGTTACTTGCTACTCAAATGAATACTCCATGTCTTACCTTCATTTTATTATCATCTTTTGGTGCCTCATTTTGTGTTTGGATAATCTAACCATGTATTATTGTCTCTGTAATTCCATCAGAAGAACTGTGGTACCTGCAGCAATTTTATGTCCGCGTCCCTGTGGATTGCCTCATGAGACTCTGCTCTATCAATATGTTTCTTCTTTTCTTCTTCATCGCCATGAGTCTTTTTCCTCTGGCTCTTGGTGACTTGAATTCAGATAAACAAGCCCTCCTAGCATTTGCCACTGCTGTGCCACATGGTAGGAGGCTCAACTGGAATCCTGCTATGCCAGTCTGCAATTCTTGGATCGGAGTCACTTGTACCCTGGATGCTAACAATGTGATTTATCTGCGGCTTCCTGGCATTGGACTTAAGGGTCCAATTCCAGCTAACACCCTTGGAAAGTTGGATGCTCTGAGGACTCTCAGTCTTCGCTCCAATCTCCTTAGTGGTAATTTGCCTTCTGATATTCTTTCACTTCCTTCTCTTCGTTATCTCTTTCTCCAACGTAATAACTTCTCCGGTAATATTCCAACTATCTTTTCTCCTCAGCTTACTATCTTGGACCTATCATTCAATTTATTTCAGGGAAAAATTCCCCTAACAATTCAGAATTTGACTCGACTTACTGCTTTGAGCCTTCAAAACAATTCTCTTTCTGGATCAATTCCCAATCTAGCTCCGCAGCTCAAACGTTTGAACCTAAGCAACAACCATCTTAATGGCTCTATTCCTTCGTCTCTACAGAAGTTCCCAAATTCTTCATTCATTGGAAATTCCTTATGTGGGCCACCACTAGATTCCTGTTCACCTTCTCTTCCACCTGCTCCTTCACCGAGTACTTTTCCACCTCCGCCAAATGTCCCTCCAAAGCAAAGTTCCAAGAAAAAACTCGCTTTGGGAGCTATTATTGCCATTGCAGTTGGAGGGGCTGTAGTGCTATTTCTTATAGCACTAGTTTTACTCCTGTGCTACTTTAAGAGAAAGCAAAGTGATGACAGTCCAGTGCCAAAAGTTAAACCTTCTGGTGGTGGGAGTCGAGAGAAACCAAGCGAGGAGTTTGGCAGCGGGGTGCAAGAACCCGAGAAGAACAAGTTGGTTTTCTTTGAAGGAAGTTCTTACAACTTCGATCTTGAGGACTTGTTACGGGCCTCTGCTGAAGTTCTCGGAAAGGGTAGTTTTGGGACAGCATACAAAGCCGTCTTAGAGGAGTCGACAACAGTGGTCGTGAAAAGATTGAAAGAAGTAATTGTTGGGAAGAAGGACTTCGAACAGCAGATGGAAATAATCGGGAGAGTTGGACAGCATCCCAATGTTGTACCTTTACGAGCTTATTACTACTCCAAGGACGAGAAGCTCTTAGTCTATGATTATTTTTCAAATGGCAGCTTGGCAACAGTGTTGCACGGTATGCAATTTCCTCCCTCTCGTTCCTTTCGTTTCTTCTGCCTTTCTTCTTTTTTCTTGCGTTTCATTTAGCACGTTGGTTACTCTTGAAGATGAGTTTACCTTAGTGATTACTTTGAAATCGAACAGTCGAACAAAAATAATGACCAGTCAACAATTTTCACAAACGAATAGAGAACAGAAGAAATTGCCAAGTGGATAACATGAAGAGAAATCACAGGAAGACAATGGCAAAACTGCAGATTACTTCAATGCAGCATAAGTTTGGTTGTTGAACGTAAAAACTTTAAAAAAAAACAAATCTATTATCTTTTACTCCTGTGAGAGAATCTTAATTCACAAGGCAATTGTATTTTAGATATAATTTCTCTGCAGTATAATCTTAGAGCATCTTAATTCTTTGGCTGGACTAGAATCTGTCATTTTCAAATGTGTTAGATCAATAGAATTCAATGTATGGCCTTTCGAAAGAACAAATTCAGAACTCAGAAGCAAGGAAACTTGTCTATAATCCATTTTCGTAGGTTGTGTTTTGGTTTCTTGCTCTACTCTGTGGACAGAATGATGAACTTTTTTCACTTATATTTGCTCAGTTTCAATTTAACAGGAAACAAGACAGCCGGAAGAACGCCTCTAGATTGGGTTACAAGAGTCAGAATATCCCTAGGAGCAGCAAGGGGCATTGCTCATATCCATTCTGTGGGTGGTGCTAAATTTACTCATGGAAACATCAAGTCGTCCAACGTCCTCTTGAATCAAGAACTGGATGGTTGTGTATCCGATCTCGGGTTAGCCCCTCTCATGAACTCTCCTGCCACTTCATCTCGACAGGCAGGATACCGTGCTCCCGAGGTAATCGAAACTCGGAAACACACTCACAAATCAGATGTGTATAGCTTCGGAGTTGTATTACTCGAAATGCTTACAGGAAAACAACCGATTCAATCACCGGGACGAGATGATATCGTTGATCTCCCGAGGTGGGTTCAGTCAGTTGTCAGGGAAGAATGGACGTCTGAAGTTTTCGATGTTGAGTTAATGAGGTTCCAAAACATTGAAGAAGAGATGGTGCAGATGCTGCAGATTGCCATGGCGTGTGTTGCAAAGGTGCCGGACATGCGACCAAACATGGACGAAGTCATTAGAATGATCGAAGAGGTTAGGCTATCCGACTCGGAGAATCGACCATCTTCAGAAGAGAATAAATCCAAGGACTCCAATGTGCAGACTCCTTGATTCTTTTCAAATCATTATTCACTTATTTCTACCTTGATTTTTTATTTTCTATTTCTTTTTCAAATTCTGAAAAATCATCGGATTCAAAATCCTGTATGAACATGCATGCATATGCTTGTATGTCTATCGACAGTATGAATTTGTCAAGGCCTTTTTTTTTAAAATCTAGTAAGAGCTAAATTTAGTTAAAAGTAAGATTTAACTTCATGTATATGACAAATATTAATGATATGGTAAAATTATATATTCATGTGATCAAGAAGTGATAAGAATTTTGGACTAAATTCAAGACTTATTTTCAGAATTGAGTTCAATAATCTAAAGGAATAATTTTTAAAGGGCTTAATAGTAGAAAGCTGCCCTACCTATTAGACGATGTGCGAAAAACACACTATTTATTGGAAATAGTAGAAAAGGTCTTTATTTGAAATCTTTAGAGCGTGCGAAAAACACTGTATTTATTGGAAATAGTAGAAAATGTCTTTATTTGAAATCTTTAGAGCGGAATACGACTTTTTAGGTGCGAAAAATTCTTCTACTATTCAATTATGTTAGTTTAATAGTTACAAATAATAAAAATTGCCAAAATTAAAAAGGATTAATTGTAGTTGCAGTCCCAAAATTGTTATTTATTTGTAAATTATTTTCAAATTTTTTATATGTACCATCCACAATTTAAAACCTTTAAAACTTCATGGGAAACTTACAAAAATACCTCTAAAATGAGTGGTTTTTGAAAAATTATATGAAAAGTATTTTAAAAGTAAAAAAATACTGTATAAATTAAGTGGCACTTTTTAATAAAAAAGTAACACAATTTTTTAAGTTGAGTGTCACTTGTGTAAAAAAAAGAAATGTTTGTTACTAAAAAAGTGACGGAAATTTCAAGAAGGTGATGGAAAATAAAAAAAAAAGGTAAAAAAAAAAATGCAATTAAAATTAAGTGATGCAATGTCACTTTTTTATTAAAAAATAAAAAAGTGATATTTGTTATTCAAAAAGTAAGAGAAATTTTAAGAAAGTAATAGAAAAAAAAAAGTGAAAAACACTAAAAAAAAGGTTATAGAAATTAAAAAAAAAAGGAAAAAAAGAGTGATACACAATACAAGCTCCAAAATCTAGTTAGCCATGAACCTCATCATTACACATTTGACATTATTTTACCGATAATCACTGAATCTCAAAACTTTCAATAATTAAAGAATTTATTTAAATTGAAACTATTATTTTTACAACCTTCTTCAAGCAATAGAAAAGTTTTCAAGTCAATAAATCAATCGAGCTACAGGAAAATCTCATGATCAATCTTCAATGTTTAACACAAAACACAGGATACAGTATACAATAAAATGAGCAGTTTCAACTTGACCACCAAAGAAGAATAAAAGAATTTACTTTGAATTCAAAATTAGCCACTTAAATCTCAGTTTTCAGATCAAAGCAACCCCTCATTAAATTAAATGCCCTAATTCACACTACCGTGTTTCTGTAGATTCAAACATATATTATTGATAATTATATGTCACAAAGTCACATATTTTGATGTTCTTTCCAATTTGTTTATGAAAAGAAATCCATAGTGAATTGATCAAATGGCCATAAACATTGACATTCCGAACTCGCATTAGCTCTTTATATGAAACCAATCTTACAAATCAAAATCACTGTGCATATCATCAGCAAAAATCTTGAATATGTGTTTCCCAATGTCTAAATTTGCTTCTCTTGCTAGTCATGGTGGCCATCGATATTCCGTCCCTCTACCGCCTCTTTTTCACCATCCAATCCACGCCACCGGCTCCTCCACAAGTTCCCACCCACCTTATCCACCAACTGTCAACCATACGCGCTCTCATCAACCACCTCACCAGTCTCCAACCCTCCACGCCACCTACCAAGAATTATAAAATTGTGAATTTTGGGCAGTTCGGGGGTTTCTCTTGTGATGATTTTAGCGTGTATAAATTACGGTTATTAGAGGTTTTAACTTGTTTCAAGTCTACTACTCTAATTTATTCCTTTTTTAGAATAATAAACCTACCCATCCCACTTTATCTTCTTCCCCACGTTTAACCATACCCAATTAAACCAAAATCAAAATCCAGAAAACCCAATTAAACGCGACCACATCAGAAGAGTTCAGAATTCTGAAATCCTCCTCAAAACCAAAATCATTAAGAAATTATCATATAAATCCATACCATACGGATTCAAATCCAATCTTTTACACACAAAACAAAATCCAATGTTTGATATTAAAATTCAACAGATCGAGACCAATCTTGAAACCCAAAAACAAACGAATCTAAAAATATAAAACTGGGTTTTGGATCCTACAAAGCAATCATTTTTTTTCTTAGGATGAAGATTTGTTTTGTGGGGTGGGGATCATTTATCTGGATGGAATTGGGAAGCTCAATTAATGGACCTTAAAAGAGCAATTCTTGTTTCAGATCAAAATGGGAATTAGAATTTGTAAGAAAACCAGTCTCATTATTCAAATATTAATTATTTTGTATGTAATAATATAAAAATAACATTTTATTCTTTTAAATTGGGGAAGAATATGAAGTTTTAAATGTTTGTGATTGTGGTGGCACATACAAAAAATTTGAGAATAATTTGTAAAATAAAATATAAAAATTTGGGACCCGACAGAAGATTCCTAATTGAAAACTCATTTACTAAATACGCACGTCAATTTTATCGATCAGAACTCCTGCTCCGCTTCCTTAGGAATCGCCCAAATTTCTGCAATCTACCTCACAAAACTTCTCTGGATTTCATAGGTAACTTACCTTTTTTAATGCCTGTATGTGTTTCAGCTGGTGGAGAAATGAATCATGGGTTTAATTTATTTTGTTCTAGTTTAATTAGATATTAGAATTTATGCTGTGATTTTTACGGTTGTGCGCTTTTTCAATTTAGTGATTTGGCTAACTTTATTGGGTCTGTTAAAAAGGGTTAATTTATGGCGTCGAAACGGATATTGAAGGAACTCAAGGATTTGCAGAAGGATCCTCCTACATCACGCAGTGCTGGTATACAATTCATCTTTTATGTTCTTTAAGTGGATTATTTTGGTTTGTTTTTTATCAATGATTTTAATATATCGTAGCATTATAATATGTTGACAAGATATTCGATGGAATTCATAGTTAGGTGATTATTTGTTATTCTTTTTGATTCTATGATGGAAGTTTTCATTGTTTTGTGGTTTTAATGCTGATATATTGCTTTGCTTACTGTTAAAGTTTCCAGGAACTAAGTAGTGAATATACAGACCATTGATTTGTTCTAAGTTCTTCATTGGGTGATTATGAATTAATTAGTATTGACTACATATGTCTTGCTTAGGGTCTTGGTAAAGAAACTAAATACTGATACAATTTATACATGTAATTGGAGATTCCATGAGCATAAGATGGTGAAACTAATTCACTAAATTTCAACTTTGAGGAGAATCAAGCTATCGAATAGCAATTTAATGTAATGTTGTGATGCAATTTCATTACACACTGATATATAGTCATCTTTGATGCTAAATGTGGCATAGATCTGCCAGTGGGTGCATTCAGCATTTATGCCATCTTCATTGTCCTTACAGGAGTTTTGGCCTTCAGTTGTTTTTTGTGTTCATTATATATACCAGTGTAATTGTGTGCACCTATGTTTTTACTCGCTTCCCTTGGCTCAGACTCCCGTAACGGGGTATAACTTCTCAACTTAAATAATTCTGTCATCTCTATCTAATATGAATTTTCAAATTGAACATTTAACTGTACTACCTTTAATGGAGCTTTTTCCTCAACATTACTTGTGTTTCACTTGTGGCTGAAAGCCTCTGACTTTTCAAGGCTTAGCATTCTTTCTGTACTTGACTTTATAGTTTGTCATTATTTCATTATGCAATCTTGTTGCTATTGGTGGCATGTTTCTAGTTCACATGTGTTGTTTAGTTGTTCTAGAATGCTCAGTTTGATTGCTTGTCTGTTGGAATGAACTTTTGGATTTTTCATTTTTAGGTCTGTGATAGTTATATTGTATAAATTTGTTTTAGCAGATGTATTCAATCTAAATTTGCTGACATCTAATGCAGGTCCTGTAGCAGAAGATATGTTCCATTGGCAAGCAACAATTATGGGGCCTTCTGAAAGCCCTTATTCTGGAGGTGTATTTTTGGTTTCCATTCATTTTCCTCCCGATTACCCTTTTAAGCCTCCAAAGGTATGCTTGTATCCTGTACATTATTTGTATTGTTACGTCCCCATCTTTAATTCGTCTGTTGACTTCTATTGATCTGGGACTCTGATAGTCAAAAGCAGATAACTTTGCAGGCTGATTTCTTTCTTGTTTCTAGGTCTTGAAACCCTCAGTACATTATCAGTTTCTAAGCTAAGCACTGTAAACATATTATTCAACAGAATGATTTACCCTGTCCCCCAAGTGCAATTTTGCAGATTAAGTTGACATCAAATTATTCTTTTCTTTTGCTGGTTGTTCTTTCTTCTGCTGTGTCTTGCAAAATGATTTCCTGGAAGTTCATCTTCTTTTTCCCTTGAAGTTCTTTTGGTAGCAACCTTCAGTAGATGTTGAGCACAGGAACTGTATATTTGTGCCAATTGTTAAAACTATACGAATGTCATCAGTAATCACTCAGAACAGAACTACAAGATTTTTTACTTAGTGTCTTGTTGAAAAAAGTTTGTTTTTCTTTGTCCTTGGAGACTCTGTGGTTCTTCCTGATAGTTATTGGTTTCCATGGAGATTATGTCGAGGAACTCGGTGAATCCAGGAAGTTGTTTTTTTCATTGTTTCAGGTTGCATTTAGGACAAAAGTCTTCCACCCTAACATCAATAGCAATGGAAGCATTTGCCTTGATATTCTGAAAGAACAGTGGAGCCCAGCATTGACCATTTCTAAGGTAATAAGTTATATTTTCTGTTATACATAATGAGATGACATCATTTAATGAATTGTGGTCATACATGTTCAAACTTGGTTTCAATTAACTTTCACGTATAGGTTTTCACATTTGATATGACATACATTATTGTCTATATTTTTGAGTTCCTATCTGCGATTGGTTCTGTGGTCTCGTGCATTGGCTTGATCATTTAGCCATGTTACAGTCTGCAATGTGTGCTTAGGATTGATATGGTTAGTGTTTGGTCAGTTGTAATATTTTGCTTTTTCTATGAGACCTGGATACTGCACTTACCGGTGTGGTAGAAATTCTATTATATTTTAGGTGTCTCTCACTGGGTGTATTGTCCTTGGACCTTAAATGCTAGACACCAGAAACTTGAGCATTTGACTGTTGCTGCTGCTTTTTTAATTTAAAAACCTGATGAATGGGCCATATTTATGATCACATAGTTGAGTCTGGACTCTATACTTGGCTTATCATAGAGAATAACGAGAATTCATAAAACATATAATGATATTTAGGTAACAAGAATTTACAAATCCAATCTAAATAGAACCTTAATGGTAAAGATGAGATGGAGGAGGTACTATAAAGTTGATTTTTCATTTGTTGATTTTTCATTTCCATTTTGATACTTTTCCAGTTGTTACTAACTACTAAGGTTAAGACTTTAAGTGGTTGGCTTCAGCTGGCATCTCCTTTTTGGGGGTGACGTAAAGCATAATACAGTAGGCCACTGATATTGACACTGAATCAATTGTCAATTTACTAGTAAGCACTCAAAACATGAATAAAAAAATTGTTATCATACTAGATAAATAGTTTTGATGGGATTTGAAACTTGGTCCTTGTAGTCCCGGGACTGCTCGAGGGTAGACCTTATTGGAACAATGTACCTATATGAAGATGATGCAGAAGGAGAGAGAGAAAGTAGAAGAGAAAAAGGGTGAAGAGAAGAGAGTTAAGATGGGAAAAGAAAGGAGAGAAGAGAGAGTAATGGGAGAGAGAACAAAGAATTTGAGAAGAGGAAAATTCTCAATACTTATAATTCTAGTTCAATATCAACGTTCTCATCTCAATGTTCTCTACAAACAATAACCTAGTTCCCTTGTATACTTTTAAAGAAGGCAACTACATTTTTTCCAACCAAATCAAAATATCCTAAAACCAATCTAATTTTATCAAAAAGAATGAAATCTACAAAACTAGGTGACATATATTCTAATTTCTAATTTTCTATCAGAATGGGCTATGGTGTCAATTCATCATGAGGAGATTTGTTGCTTCAGCATAATTTTCTTGCCTCCTAGGGTTCTGCTAATTTTAGTTGTTGAGAGAGGGACATGCACCTTACCATTGGCTGTCAAACAATACTTGGGTTTTCAGTGTTGGTTTGATATATTTGTTATCCAATGATGCTATATAAATATTGTCGGCATCATTATTTTCAAGTTCTAAGTATACTCATGCACCATCTCGTTTCTGTTCTCTCAGTTGCTCTTTATCTAACGATTGCATCAATACTTAAATCGATTTGTGTCCAAAAAAATTGGTGTCAGGTCCTGTTGTCCATCTGTTCCTTGTTGACAGACCCAAATCCCGATGATCCTCTTGTGCCGGAAATAGCTCATATGTTCAAGACAGACCGTGCAAAATATGAGGCCACTGCCCGCAGCTGGACACAGAAGTATGCCATGGGATGACGTTAAAATGTTACCTGACAAGCATGAGCAACTTTGTGGATGGTGCCTTTCATTATGCTTTTGTGCTAAAAAATGTTGTTTGTAAGTTTTCTGTTAAATTTTCTTCCTTTCATCGAGGCTGGCAATCAACTCAATCCCTCAATTTGTGAATTGATTTTTCGATCAGTTCATTTTAATCTTCCACAAATTTCATTATTTAATTGGCAAGAAAAACAGCCTCGTGGAGAACAGCTGCTTCCTTGTGTCTTGTTGAAGCCGTATAGGACACACATGGTATGCTGTACTCGGATTTTTGAGATGGTATTTTTTCACCGATCAGTTCATTTTTTATTTTCCTGCGAATTTTGTCGAGTTAATTCTCAAGAAAAACTGTCATCATGGAACACCACCACACACTATGCAGTGTCAAATAGAATTGGACATTATGATAAACAAGATTTGAGGTTTCTATTGCAATCAATTTCTACAGGCATTGATTACCCGTTTTGGGAGCAAAAATTGGACTGCTAGCTAATCTTCTTTGACTACCGTTTTTGGGAGCAAGTTGATCCTTTAGTTTATGCATTATTGTTTCTTCAGGGATAATAGTAGGATGACTATGTACTTTCATTAATAGATATTATCATAGGAAGATGGGACATTTATTATTTTCTTGTCATTTTATTTGTTATCACATGGATAAATTTTATTCGAAATAACTATATTTTTATTATAGTTCAATAAAGTAACTACACTTAAATTTTGTTCAATTGACTAACTATGCATTATTTGATTTCAAATGGATAATTCCGTAGAATTTCATGACTTTAGGGCGTGTTTGATGGATATTATTGAAGAAATAATGTATTTTAAATAGTGATATGATAGAAAATATGTGATTAAAAAATAAGAAAAAGTTATTAATGTGATGGAAAATATTATTTTATTGAAAAATGTGGTTGAAAATGAATTTTGAAATAATGTATTTTGAAAGAATGTGTACCAGATATAGACTTAATTGACGATATTTAATGACGTAGCCGTCGATAAATTATGTATGTCATTTATTTTCATGAAGTCATACTTATTTGGCTTTAAAATCTAATGACGTCATAAACTATCGTTAGGACATCTTCAAGAGAGATGCTCTATTTTAAAGAGTTAACATTTAAAATTACACTCCAAAAAACTCTTTAAATTAATATTTTAATTTAGAGAGGGAAAGCCAAACTCATTCTCTGTAATTAAATGCATTTAAAGTGTTTCAATTTTCAATGTAGGAAAATAATATAATAATTTAAAGAAAAGTTAGTTAAAATAAAAAATACCCAAAAATAATAAATATTTTTTTGGAGTAGTAAAATTAAGTGTTAAATATAAAGAGTTTGTTGTTTAGAGAGTGAAAGCCAAACTAATTCTCTGTAATTAAATGCTTTTAAAGTGTTTCAATTTTCAATGTATGAAAATAATATATTATTTTAAAGAAAAGTTAGTTAAAATAAAAGATAAAGAAAAATAATAAATATTTTTTGGAAATAGTAAAATTAAATGTTAAAAAGAAAGAGCTTGTTGGAGTATTTCAAAATTTTAGCTCTCTAAATTTATAGATGTTTTCCAAATGATAAAATATACTCTTTAAAAATAGAGGGTCTTTTTGAGATGCTCTTAGTTGAGTTAAAAACAAAATTACCTCGAAATTAAAGTGTAGTTATTTGATTGCAATTATATTAATATATAGTTATTCGATTGAATAAAATTGAAGTATAATAATCTGAGAGAGAGTGAAAATATAGTTGCCGTGAATGAATATTCATTATCATATTGTGTTGAATATTAAGAGCTTATAATTGCTAAGAGCATTATCCGATGTCAATGAGTTCTGTTGCTGATGTTCAACTACGGATATTCACAGCACAAAATTTGTCACTAGGTTTTCAGATTCGCCTGGAAAAAAATCTCAACGTGCAAAAATGTACATACAATTTTACATAACTTCTTTAATTAAGAAGATAGAATTATAAAACTGGTTCAAAACCAAAAATACCGAGAGAGAGGGAGAGAGAGGGGGTGGGGGGGGAGGGATAAGTAAAAACATGCTATAAAAATGCAACTGTTGAGCAGAAGATTGACCACTGAGATTTTCGAGCTCGGTATATCATATGCACCAAGATTGATAACACTAAAATCACAAACCCAAAACCAACAACCCACACCCAATTCGATTGTTATTTGGCTTGTCCACTAAGGATACATGTAAAGAGTTATTGCAGCCACACAACTACAAAGACTAAAGAGAAAAAGGCGAAAACATACCACAAAGCGGTAGGCTTATATAGGAATGAGTGGGCTTTTAGGGTAAATAGTGCCTAGGCCCAAAAACATAGTAGGTAATTAATAAGTGGGCATTTTACCAAAAGCCATCTAAGGAATAACTAGTCGGACCATGAGTAGCTCTAATTAAATTAGGTTACTTCAAATGACCCAAATAAGTTGTAGATTTAGGTCATTATATTTGGGGTATCGATATTTCAATTTAGTCATTGGTCGATGCTGACTAAATAAATAATGAATTAACATCTTGCTTAACAGCAACCACTAGTAAAGCTGATAGTGCCATGAAAAATGGAGCTGAATTTATTCTGGAACCACTGGATTGATGTAAACTTGTTCCATTAACACCTGCACCCATGTATATTAGTCGAGTAAGATGGATACAATATTTGACACATAGTATTTAATAATATAAGTACGACACGAAATGTTGATTTGTCACACAGTATGTTACTTTTCAACTTTTTTGGCCTTTCAAGAAGTGAAAAGGGAAACCCAAATTTTACTTTGTGGACTGTACCGTAATTTTTTTTTGCAACTTGTCCAAGTCCAACTCAATTTTACACCACTGGCTGCAGCTCAAGTTGATACCTTAATATTAAACGGAATCTTCCCAATTTTTTAATGTGCTGATTTATCAAAAATATATGTACATACCTTGAGGTGTATTGCAGCCAATGTTGATGGCATCACTGATATTTTGGATTGTGGCTTTGTTTCCAAACCAGAAGTCCTTTTTCACAGAGTTAATGCATTTAAGAACTGCCATTATGTCATTGTTCACGAAAATATGTTTCGAATTTAAATCACCATAAGTACACGATTCGTTGACAAGTAATAAAGTGAAAATCCTAGAATTTCGAGTATCGTTCCCACGAGAATTGATTTAACTTGATTTTTATTATCGCGACCTTAACCGAATCTATCAAATTTAAGATGAGTTTTTCAGATTTTATGATTAAACTAAGACTAACATGCAATTTAAACTAAAATTACGAACTAAATGCAAAAATGACGTTTCAATGCAAAATATTTGAGTAAAATTAATGTATAAAAAAAGGCACTAGGATCCCGAATCACCAAGCAAAGTTCACTTTTAACCCCTATTTCACAATTTGATGACACGATGAATTGGTTGAAGAATCAATGTTTATAACTTATCCTACAATCTCTTTCGAGTAAAATTGAACATATTCTAGCATATCATTTGACTATATTTCTATGACAAATGTAATATACAAGAATGCATGACGTTTTGTAAACATTTAGAGATTCACGTAAAGTATAGTAGTATATTTCTATCCCTATGGACCTTACGATGATTTATACCTTATTGAGTTTATTTCCCTTCTTTCGAATGCATAAAATAAACTACCAAAATTTACACAATTATCGTGCACTATAATTGTGGAGGCAAGAAAGTGTATATAAATCATTCAATATCCAACAAACGTGTTTAAATATCAAATTACAAAATAGAAATTAAAATATAACAATGCGAGATTCATCGTTCACCAAGTACACAAAAAGTCTAGCCTAACATGTGTAAAATAAAAGAACAATAAAAATAATAAAAAGNAATAAAAATTAAAAGACCGCATTACCAAATACTTGAATTAAATCATGAATTCTTGAAGATTGAAGTGAAAATCTTTGTTCTCGCCTTCTTGTTAGCTCTCCAATGTGTTTTTCTCTCAAAGAATGTGTAGCCCCTCCTTTTGGACGAGATTAGAGTTATAAAGAAATCCTAGATGCGTTGCCATAAGTGTTTGATTCAAATAAAGAAATCAAAAATTTCGCATCGGATTTGTTCCATGCGACCGCATGGTTATAAGCCATGCAATCACATGGAACAACTCAACTGGTCCAAAAAATTCCCTGATTCAGTCTAGGTGACCGCATGGACTTTATACCATGCGATCACATGGTTTTCCTTTTTTTTCCCGTCGGACAGCTTTCGCTATTTTGGTTATGTCTTTCACTCCTGATATCCGATTGAAGCGATTCAAAATGCATTGGAAAGCTTACTTTAAGGGCTACAAAGCTTCCATAAATATAAATTCTTCTAATTCGAACGTCTTATATGTCAAAAATGGGTGTCAAACTAAGACTGAAAATTCAAAGCATAACTTTTTCGGCTGGAAATTGATTTGTGATAGTACTTCGACTCTATTTCAATCATTTGGCTTCTTTTCTCATCCAATTGATACTCAACACTCTCAAATCTTCATCGTGGGATCGACACAACTTCTCAGTATTTGCAATTGAGTTCTCAAACTTTGCTTTTCCTTCACTTAAGCCCTTTTTTGCTTGTTTTTTCTGAATTTTCACCACGTTCATCATTATAGTCCTACAAACACAATTTATGTCGAATTAAGCCATATTCAAGCATTTATGCCAACAATTAGTCATGTAATGTAGCTAAATACACGTTAGAAGACGCACTTATCAGTGATCTGCGCACCCTTCCTTGCAGAATGAAGCCCCATCTTCGTGGGTTACGTTCAGCCAACCCGTTGTGTTTAGTGTATGTTTCGTGCAACTTGTCGATGCCTATAATCAAAACAAAAAGGTAAGTAAATTTAAAATTTTAACTAATAAAATAAGGGAAAGTTGTCTCCATATAATCAATATGTACTCGTTATAGTTTTTCTATCGGATTTTGGCCATTATGCCTTCGTGTTATAAAAGGGGTGTTAGTGCTTTAGATCCGCAAATGGAGAATAGAAACCTGTGATTTTGGCCTAAAATCTTGTTTAACATAGTTTCTGCTTCTTGTAGAAGAGTTTTGTAACGAAACTACTTTAAACCAGCCTGATCTTTTAATCGGATTAAGCAATTCCACAAAATTATCTAAATATGTTCAAAAGTAACTTTTTAATTGTCTCAGAAATAGGTTTTAATTTTTCAAAAGATTTGTCAAACGAGCCCTAAAATGGGTTAATGGTGGATTTTCCTTGGCTAATACTTTTGAATCCATTTCTACGTTCAGCAACAGAAACTCAAAAACCATTGCAAAATATCGATAAAAATTCATTTTTTTGTTAATATTATTATAATTAATTCTTATATAATAGAGAAGAAAATAAGTTACATTTTGGAGGCAGTAATATGCACTTCTCCAAGCCTGGATTGGGCTTAAATTCACATTCTCCATGGGACATGTTGTATCTGCATGAAGCAAATATTTCGAGTCAGTTAACTAAAAGCAGCACTGAGGCATTCTAGGCAAATACTTTTGTCATCGTATAAAATATTTTTATCGAGAGAAAAAAAATTAATTTTAAAATTGAGGTCCAAAAAGGCTTACATGGATTAGACTTTAAGTTAGAACCGTAGTAATCAATGTGATCATAGGCCAATAAGTTGAAAGAAGCAATTTAATTAATCAAAAACTCCAAACGAGCAATCAAATTTTAAGATTCACGTTCTCAAAATTGAGTCACCATCTTGTGGTTGTATGTTAATGGTTTAAACTGCTCCTCTTAATTAAACTAACACTTTCAGATAAAATCACAGAGGTTGCTATTTCAAAAACGAAAATGAAATGCTACAAACCTAGTACTCTTAAAATCGAAACATAAGAGCTATAGATATGCCATTATTTTAAGATACTTGATCATCGAATGTTAAAGAACAAAAATGGGAGAAGGAATTTACTCTTCGCTTTGGCACACGAAAGAAGAATGCATAAACTCAGAATTTGCAAGAGAAAGCCATAGTCGAAGACAAAGCTCTGTCTATGTTTCTCCATAGCTTCACGTTGATAAAACGAGCACCATGCACATAGTCAATACATACTATGTAATGTGAACTCATGTAGCAATGGTAGCTATGAAACTCACATAAGATTGATTCAACCCAAAAAAGTCAAGAAATTAACGTTTAACCTTGATTAAAAAATATTGAATCCGGAAACCAACACAATCGCCGACAATATGTTGACCCGGTGATTATAAGACTCAAGAATAGCGCCACAAGAAACAATCTTGATAAGTTCAAAATTAATTCAATGAAAAATGAGAAGAAAGCAATATGTCTTACAATAATATCTCTCAAATTGTGTATTTAATAATGAATAGAATGAGTCTTATTTATAGGGAATCCATAAAATCTAGCTAGAAAACAGAATCAAGTCCTAAAGATATCAAAAATATATCATACAAAAGTTTTAACTTAAATAGAATATTGCGCGAAATTTGAAAAAATTTCGACCGAAATTGTACTATGCTGCCTCACAGTGTAAATCTATGCGATCACATAGATCATTTAAAGACCTCCTCTTTGGTTTCGGTAAAGAGGCATCGACTGCATGCGCTGAACAACTATGCGGTCGCATAGTTGTTCATTCCGTTTCCTCAGTCCATTGCTTGAATCAAGTTTCTCCATGTTGTTTCATCTTCTGAATCCAACATGAAACTTGTCCCCTTGTTGTGATAGATGTTTTATCCATCATAGCTTGAGCAAATATTCCCATTACTTCTTTGATCTATTTTGCCCGTGGCCTAGTCATTGGTCTTTCCTTAACGATCAATGAATCCTTACTCGGACTTGCTCTCGTATCATAGATCACATCATCACCTCTCTCTTCGAAAGGATTTGACCTCAAATCTATACCTCCATCAAAGAGAGAAAGATTAGGGATATTAAAAGTAGCCAAAACATTATACTCATCTGAAAAATCTAGTTTGAAGTTATTGTCATTGATCTTTTCAAAGATTGGGAAATGGACCATCTCCCCGTGCCTGCAATGTCGACTTTCTTTGTTATGGAAAGTGCTCTTTCCTCAAATTTACCTAAACATTCTCGTATCATAGATCACATCATCACCTCTCTCTTCGAAAGGATTTGACCTCAAATCTATACCTCCATCAAAGAGAGAAAGATTAGGGATATTAAAAGTAGCCAAAACATTATACTCATCTGAAAAATCTAGTTTGAAGGTATTGTCATTGATCTTTTCAAAGATTGGGAAATGGACCATCTCCCCGTGCCTGCAATGTCGACTTTCTTTGTTATGGAAAGTGCTCTTTCCTCAAATTTACCTAAACATAATCTCCTGATTCAAATGTAACGCGCTTTCATCCCATATTTGCTTGAGAATGCTCATTTTTCTTCTCAATTTGCAACCTTACCTTTTCATGGAATAATTTTACCGAGTCGGCATTCTTCCTTCCATCTAAGCTACCCTTTTTTGATAAAGCATCCGCTACCAAATTTTCTTTACCTTGTTGTACCGAATAACATAAGGAAATGCTTCGATGAACTCCATCCACCTTGCATGTCTCTTGTTTAGCTTACTTTGACCTCTTAAATGCTTTAAGAACTCATGGTTAGTGTGAATCACGAACTCCTTTAGCCATAGATAGTACTGTCATGTCTCCAAAACTCGAACAAGTGCATACAACTACTTGTCATATGTAGGATATTTAAGAGCTACTTCACTTAGATTTTTACTAAAGTAAGCTATTGCTGTTCGTTCTTGCATTCAGATAGCTCTAATACCGATCCCTGAGACATCACATTCAATCTCAAGAGTATTGTTAAAATTAGGTAATGATAAAATCGATGCAGTGCACAGCATATCCTTAATAGTATTAAAAGCATGTTCTTGTTCAATGCCCAATGAAATCCTACACTTTTCTTTATAATTTATGTGAGTGGCGTGACAAGTGTGCTAAAATCTTTAACAAAATGCCTATAAAAGCTAGCTAACCCATGAAAGCTTCTTATCTCAATTATACTTTTAGGTGTTGGCCACTCCTTGATGGTTTGGATTTTCTCATCATCCACTTCAATACCCTTTGCACTAATGACATAATCAAGAAAATAAACTTTTTCCATACAACATGTGCACTTTTTAAAGTTAATAAAGTTGTTCTTGTCTTAACATCACAAGCACACATCTTAAATGTCCTGTTTATTCATTTAGATCCTTACTATATATCATATGTCATCAAAGTAAATTACTACGAATTTACCTATGAATGCACGTAAAACATATTTCATTAATCTCATAATGTGCTATGGTCATTGGTAATTCCAAATGTCCAAATGGCATGACTAACCACTCATACAACCCATATTTAGGTTTAAAAATGGTTTTCCACTCATCTCTTTCCCTCATCTTAATTTGATGATAACCATTTTTAAGATCAATTTTACTAAATATGCATGATTCATGTAATTCATTTAACATATCATCTAATTTAGGAATATGATGATGATACTTTATCATTATATTGTTGATAGCCTTGCAGTCGACACACATCCTCCAAGTTCTATCTTCTTTGGCACAAGTAGCATTGGAACGGCACATGAGCTCATACTCTCCCTCACATACCCTTTGCTCATCAAATCTTCTACTTGTCTTTGAAGTTCCTTAGTTTCCTTGGGATTACTTCGATAAGTCAACATGTTCGGAATGACAGCTCTAGGTACGAAGTCAATTTGATGTTCAATACTTCAAATGAGTAGTAGCCCACTAGGCATGTCCTCCGAAAATACGTTTTCGAATTCCTGTAACAAAGAAGTAGACAAACTAGGGAGGGATGTATTTGATTCCTCAAAATTGAAGAATGACTCCTTATAAACTAATAAGATCATAGGTCAGCTCTCAACTACTACCATCTTCAACTCACTCCCTTTTGTAAAGAAATTTACGTTTGACTTTTCCCTTCTCTCGCAAGCCTTTTTTTCTTTCATCTCTTGTGACTCTATTCATTTTTTTCACTTTTAGTCACCTCACTATTTTCTCTCTTGCTCACTTGTTGTGAAAGATCAACCACACTCTCTTTTTCTCTCAATCTTTTTTCTTCCTCAATTTTCAATTTGATTTGATTTTCATACACTTGTTGTGGTGTTAACGGTGCAAGAGTAATAGATTTATCATCCTTAGTAAAACTATACCTATTTTTGTACCCATCATGCATCACCTTCATATCATATTGCCATGACCTTCCCAACAAGATATGTCTGGCATGCATAGGCACTACATCACACATCACTTCATCATGATACCTCCCAATTGAGAACTCACCAACACTCTCCTATTCACCTTAACCTCTCAACATTCATTCAACTATTGCAATTTGTAAGGTTTATAATGTTTTAGTATAGTTAATCCCAACTTTTCAACAAGTGTAGTGCTAGCTACAGTGGTACAACTACCTCTATCAATGATCATACTATATACCTTGTTGTTGACATGGCATCTCATATGAAATATGTTCTCCCTTTATTGTTCCAAGTCATCCACTTTGATTTGAGCACTAAGAGCTCTCTGTGTAACCAATAGCCCTCCTACTACGTACTCCACTTTCTCACCATTACTAACATCTTCCAATTTCGGCAGGTCATCATATTCACCCTCACTATCACTCACTACTTCTCCATTGTCACGCAAGATTATCGCCATTTTGTTTGGACATTGAAAAGTAATGTGTCTTGATCTCAAGTACCTAAAGCACCTGATATCCCGATTTTGAGGAGAGAATCTGTCTTGTGTGTAGTTTTGCTATTGACTTCCCATCTTCCCTTCAATAACTCAATTATTCCTTTTGAAACAGCTCTATTACCTTTATTTTAATCCCACTTCTATTTTCAAGAAGAGTTAGAACTTGAAGAACCCGAGAAATATCTAGATGTCTCATTCCTCTTCAATTTCCTTCCAACCTCTATAGCTACATGTGTCATGTCTTCCAACTCTACATAATGTGAAATATCTAGATGTCTCATTCCTCTTCAATTTCCTTCCATCCTCTATAGCTTCATGTGTCATGTCTTCCAACTCTACATATTGTAGCAACTCTACCACATTAGCTATATCTTGATAGCCCAAAAATAACTAACCAAGAGGGGATTAATTGATTTTTAAAACCTTTTTAAAGAATTAATCTAAATTCAAGCAAGTAAAGATAAAATAGATTAATTCAAATATAAAAACAATAAGTAAAAGAGAGAGGGAATGCAAACAATATAATTGTGAATGTTCGATCCAAAGTAATGATATAGGTCCTTCGTTACCAAGCTCTCCGGCACGAGTAAGACATTGTCACTATGTAATTTGACTTATGGTGCAATCCAACCCTTTACAATGATTCCAGCGACTTACAAACAAGAAACACCGATCTTTATATAATGTTGAGCTTTACATGACATCAACACGACCCACTATTGAGCTTTCACGGGACCTCAATATGACTTACACGGTGACTTACAACAAGGAGCATCGATTCATATACAATATTAATCTTTAAAGGACTTCAACATGACCCATACTTTATCAAAGTGATTTTACAATGGAACTCTTCTCTTGATAAATAATACAAATAAGTTAAGTACTAATAGATGATAACACTTTAATGAATAGTAATAAATGATAGCTCAAGTGTTAGATGAAATTTTTTGATGAATATAATAATAAAAAATTAGATTTAATCAATCAAAATGTTTCAATGAGATAATGAAAAAGAAATAAATGCAATGTAGGTTCAAAAATCTTATTAATATATCTCTTTAATGAATAATTGTGATAAATTGAGTATTAAGAGAGAAATGAAAACTTTGATGAATATGATGATTTTAAAATTTTGATTTAATCAATCAAAATTTTCAATATGAAAAAGCAGAAAAGTTTATGCAAGGTAAATGCAAAAATCTTCTTCAAAAATATATTTCTCTTTTAAGATTAATATAAATAATTTAAGTACAAAGAGAAATGAAAAACTTTGATAATAAAAATAATAAAAGAAATTTTGATTCAACAATTAAAGTTTTTGTTACGAAAAAATAAATGTAAAAATGTAAGCTCAAAGAAGGTTTTTCACAAATATATCTCACAAGAAAACTCTTTTCTAATTATTTACGAATGCATAGTGAAGCAGTATTTATAGCAGGTCAAAACGTCCAAAATTTCTGCCCAATCAGATGACCTCCACTGAACCGGACTACTAAAGTAGTCGTTGTGTTAGAAATCAAAATGGTTAAAAAAAAAATGATCGTTGACCAACCGGATGTCTGGTTGACTTTGACTTTGACTTTTTATTTTTTATTTTTTTACAAAAGTGTGGGCTTTTGAATGAGTAAGTAATATCAAGTTGAAATTAAAAAATAATTTTTTATTCAAGTACTTTTATGAAATAATATTTTCGTCCATAAAACAATTTTTGAGCTTTTATCATTTATTATTAAATATCAAAGTATTAGTACATTTATATTAAGAAGTTTAGTTTTTGATCTTATTTCAAAATTTGTATCTTAGACTTGTCGTCTTGATTTTTCTTTGATGTAATCTCTCATGCTCTTGATCTTGCTTTTTCTTGACGTTTGTTTTTTAAACTCTCGTCTCAAATTATTTGACTTGAGTACTAACTTCCAATTTGATCTTCATTTCGAGTCCGATTTATATGTTAATTTTGACAATACTTGATTGATTTTAATATTGAACTACTATCTCTCAAAATCAATTGTTAGAAACAATATTAAACTTATTTGTTATGATCAAAACATTAAGGATGAAATTAACCATAAGTCAATAATTTCCCCCTTTTGATTATGATGAACAAGATGATTTATAAGGTAAGATTGAACAATTTATATCATATTGATAAATGAATATACATTAGAAATTTATCATGTAATTCATATTCCTCTTATTTTTTACAAATCAATAACCATACATTCAAGGTATATACATGATTTTCCATCTTTCTCCTTTTTATATATATATATATATTTCAAGCATATTATATTTCCACATTTTGCCATAAAAGTTATAGCATTTAAGATCGAAAGACGACCTTATGAAATAATAAAAGATTTCCTCTTTTAATGTCTTACAGATCTATCTTACTCAATCTCTGCTTTTAGCATAAGCAAAATGATAGCACATATGAGAGGAAGAATATTATATATAAGATCAAAACTTTAAATCAATCATAAAAAATAGTAATATATTCCCTGTCAATTAAGCACGAGATGTCAAATATATACAATTTTGTATGAGAGGATAATCATCACATTTATAGTAAAATAATAATCAAAGCATGAGTATGAAATGACAAAAATATAATCATTTTGAATAAAATTTATAAAAGTTCCAACCAATTATGCACGTAAAATCATACGAAAACATTTACTGTGAATTCAATTTAACCACCTACTTCAAATTCATCATTAATTCACAAACCTCTTTGAATATATGGAAATCTATCGAGTGTTAGAGGTTTAGTGAGAATATCGGTCAATTGATTTTTCTTATTTACAAATTCTAATACAATATCACCCTTTTGGGTGCTTTTGAAATACCATAGATGTAATGTCTTAACGCCATTAAGATATCTAAAATTCATTTTATGGAACTAAAGTGTGATTCTTGAGTATTGTGTTGAAATATAGCACATAATCGCACACTAAACATAATATCGAGTCTATTTGCGATTAAGTAAATGAGAGATCCGATCATACCTCGATATTTTGTTATGTTTATGGAAGTACCTTGATCATCTTTATCTACTTTGTTTCATGAGCTCATTGGAATGTTCATGATTTCAACTCATCCATTTCAAACTTATTGAGCACGACCATGATGTACTTTCCTTGAATCCATTACTTAAGTAGAGATTGATCACTTTATACTTCAAAAGATTCTTCTTCATCCATATTTGCTTCTTTCTCATGTTGGTTTTCAACATCTTTAGGATCTTCCTTATTTTGATTTGAATTTTATTTCCTCAAAAGGAATCTCCAAACCTATATCATTATCAATACATTTCTCTTGAACAAGAGAATTAGTTTCATCAAAAGTAACATATATTAATTCTTCAACTACTAGAGTTATCTTATTAAAGACTCTATAAGTTGTTAGTCGATGAGTAACCTAAAAAGATTTCAATATTGGATTTTGAATCAAATTTTCTTTTGCTCTTAAAATAAACCATTTACAACAAAAAACGTTGAAATAGTCGAATTTGGAATTCTATTTTTCCAAAACTCACAGGGGGGTTTTAGTTTTTTTTTTTT